>JAPYZD010002770.1:0-16966 GCA_030522725.1 Ichneumoninae sp. B BG-2022a
CTCGGGAATCGAACCCGCGACACTTTTCCCAGTCTTTCGGTTTCCCATACCGAGGCGCTGGTCCTTTCCTCTGGACCTACTATTATAGTGGGTTCCGAACCAGTTTTTCGCAGGTAAAAACACCACAGAAAATTCTTGGTGCTTGCCGGGAATCGAACCCGGGCCTACTGCGTGTGAAGCGCGCCCACGATCCACTCGGCCACGCTCACCCTTTATTTTTTAAATAAGAACTTGCATAATAAGCTGCAAGAAATTTGTGGCAGAGCGAAGTGCTGAAGGGTACGCGAGCCGGGCCATCCGTCCCTCGGATTTACCACTCTTGGCCGAGGTGCTGGAACGGTCGCTTAATTCGCGGGAGTTCAAGATTTTTTATTTTTTTTTTTTTCCTCACTCAGTCGCCTCTTCCTCCGTTTGAAGACCTGCTCTCCTTTCCGAGAGCCGTACAACCAAAGCTACTACACACCTCGCACGGACCCCTTCCTGACGCGCGGAGCTGCTCCACCCCGTCGACAGAAGCGAGCCCCTTTCAAATGAACTTTAAAACGCTTGGCCCAATTTCTCGTGAATGAAGAACCGCGTGAAAGCGAACGACCCGCTTTCCACTTTCTCTCTATGGCACTCACCCTCGTCGGGCCGTTATACGTTTTCTTCAACGTTGTAGCGAGATACTCGCGACGGCGTCTTCGACGTCGGGCTGCAGTGAGGAACGAACCGGAGAGAAATAAAAGGACCTTAAGCTTTCCCGACCACCCACCGAGCATGCATCTTGTATTTCACCCGAGAAGGAAGTGGGCAACACGCGAGGAGCGCCGAAAGAGAGCGTGCCGTGGAGGAAGAACATTTTTTTAAAGCCGAGGTAAAAATTGTAGCAAGTCGGAAGATATCCCCAGTCGGTCGGGGAACGTGTTAAATAGAGAAAGAGATATAAAGTTACTCCACTGCCGTACGCGTTCGCCCTGCGATGGAGAACTCTCGCGATGGTAACCCCTCTCGAGAGGGCTCGAGTTGGCGGAAAAGTAAAATATTAATATCATTTTTTTAATATATTTCTTTTCACTTGTACTTCGTTCGGGAATTTTTGACATTTTATATTGTTCGAGTGGTGAGGGGGTGGGACGAAAAAATATTTAAAACCGTGACGAGTTTTCGTCCCACATTTAACCCAAATTAGGATACGCATGATGCAGTGTTATTCGATAAGTGACCGAATTTCTTCTTTTTTTTCTATTTAACGTAACCTACGCCCAGAGTGCAGATTTTGGCTCGAATTATTTGCAGAAAAACGTTTAAAAAATAGTGAGGCATTTAACGAACGGATTTTTGCCGTAAAATGCTTTCAAAGTTTACAGTGTAAAGGTCTACAAAACAGGAAAATTCGAGAAACAATTTATCCTGCCAGCTTTGTTGCGTACACAGTTCATTGGCAACTGTTCACTGCTCACTGGTCAGTGGAATTGAAAATCATCCGTACCAGATTGTAAAAGAGGAAAGGAAAAAAAGAAATTGAAATACTTCACCGGAAGTCGCGATAGCGAAGGACTCAAACGTACGAAGCACATTGTTAGGAGAATCTATAGTAGTTCACGGTGGATCTGCACTAAATTTTTCCGGGCTCGCGCGATGATGGTCTACGTCCAGAAAGAGAGAGAGAGAGAGAGAGTAAGAGAGTGTGGAAAACGAAAGGAATAAAATGTAAGGCGGTCATACCGGAAAAGCCCACTGACTTGACGGGATTTCCGGGTAAGCTCTGCGGATGGGCCGCAGTGGGAGAGACTCGGGGAAAGCCTGGGAAGTAAAGACGCGAGTGCGCGCTTTCCGATTTCCCGAGCTGAGCCGGTACCCCGGATTTCCGGTTCTCCATCCAGCAATAGTATAACCGAGCGAAATCTACGATCCCCTCGTTTCACAGTTGCGCGTCCGGTTGAATCCATTCGCGTGGAATCGAGCGAATATAAATTCTCCGTAACGAAAGAACCTTCAATTTTACTCGCGCGCATCACCCGGCACGGAACACGAAATCCATCCGAAAAATCCGAGAGCTTCCAAATCTTTTTTCCAAAAATGAAAAAGAAAAAAAAATGTGTATTTCAAAAAACACTAATTTCGTTGAAAGTTGGGGGGGCGGGGGGGGGAAACAAAATTTAAGTGGATAGGTGAATTGCGTGCTCTTCTTCTTCGTCCTTTTCATGTTTCTCGTTAAGTGAGCGGAGACTCGGGAGGGTAGAAAGGAAAATTGCTCGAAAGAGCCGGAGGGCCGAGAGACGCCGAGTGGAGCAGTCCGCGGAGCGGAAACGCAGCGAGTATATATACAGTGGAAAATAGCGAAGAGAAACTGAGGGAGCGTTGCGCACCAACACCGCACCTTCTACTTATTCGCGAGATTTACGACCCCGATTTTCACATTGAAATAGAAATTTTGCCACTGTGGTGGCGGAGATTCCGTTTTTTTTTTTTTTTTTTTTTTTTTTTTTTGTGTTTGTTACTTTATCCCTGCCATAGTCCAAGTGCTCATGGGATCCAGGCACACCAAGGTACGATTAATCGAGCATGATTATACTTTCAGATCCAATTTAGAGCTACGCTAAAGCTAATTTCGAAAATAAAAAAGATAGTACAACATGAAAAAAAAATCAAATTTTAGTTCAAAGAGAGAATCGTAACCAATTTTGAGCCCCGCCATGCTTATCGCTGCTGACATCGATGTTTGTAATTCACTTTTACGAGATTTAAAAAATGATAATTACCTTTTGCTTTGTTATTTAGTTTATGAAACCGCTCTACCAGCAATTCGTGGAAACAACCGTCTCCGTCGCTGTCGCACAGGCCGCTGAAATCGCGACGAACACGACGTTAAACGCAACCGGAATGACCGCCAACGGCAAGCTAAAACCATCGTAATTTCCCTCCCTCGCGTTGTCATATCGCAACACCCCCCATTGTTTTATTTGTCTGAATTTATATACGTTGATTATTAAGCCCCATGGGAAACCTAACGAAATAAGAAAACAAACGAAATACGAAAATTTCATTTGTGGCATGATAACTTTTTTTTTCTTTTCTCTCGATAAATCGTCTTATAAAGTTCAACACGAGAGTGGCACGCAACGGCGGCTGTCTCTCTGGACGCAAAACGGAATTATCCGTCGCGATACGAGGGACACTCGACGTCGAAGTTGTAACGAGCAGCTTGTGAATGTATGTACAGTATTTCCTGATTATGAATCAGTGTTAGATTGTTGAAGAAAAAAAAACAAACATCAAGATTATAATGTCTAATGATCAATAATATTACCATTGTTATAGAAATAAAGTCTTGTAGTAACTAGTGATATTGTCATTGAAGCACCGAATGCTTGGCGGTCAAGATTTTTGAGATCCAAGAGTTTTTTATATTAAACCGTGGAAAAAAATTCGAAGGCGGATCTTTTTTCGAGTAGTTTTTTTTTCTTTTTTTTGTGTTAGGAACGGAAATTATCTTAGGGACAACCCGTATAGTCTGTATTCTGAGCATACAGGGTGCGGACGTGAGCAACGAGAGCCCCATGCCATATTATACTGTAGATTGTTTAATTCTTGCCAGCATTCGCCCGTATTTCAATATTTTATTCCTGGTTGATGCTATATTGGATGTTTAGACACTGTTTTTTTTTCATTTTATTATTTCATATTGAATACAATTCTTTTTCTCAGCCGCGACGATGCTCCGAGGCTATTCGTGGCTGTAAAATTGAAAATCTTCGCTAGAGAAGCCTTTTACAGGGAAGCATTGAGACGAAGGTGCCATTCGGGGTCTATTCCTATTCGCTTAACTCGACGAGATATGCGAACGATTTATGACATGTCAATAATTTCTATGTAACCGCTACGAATACCACTATTCTTGTACGTAATATCGTATCTCAAAGCGTTTTTTAAAACTTTCTTTTGTTGTTTCTTTTTTTTTCGTTGAATTTTTGCATTTTCGTCGAAGCTTTCCGTCTTCGAAAAACTCTCGATGTGATTTTGAAATACAGAATTGTGATTTGTTGATGGCTGATGCGAAATTTTTAATGATGTACGATCATTTCTCTTACGGTGCAAAGGGACGTAATCACGAGAGAAAAGTGCTTCGAAACCTTTTTTGCACGTACGAAGCGATATGTGCTCTCGAGTAAAAGACGAGGCACGATGACATTGATCTATAAGGATTAGTCGAGCGACTATGACGCTAGGGGAAAAAAATTATTTGCTAATCGTATAAAGCTAAATAAACAATCTGTGGAACTTTTGCATTATAGCGTGAAAATAC
Source organism: Ichneumoninae sp. B BG-2022a (assembly GCA_030522725.1). NCBI lineage: Eukaryota > Metazoa > Arthropoda > Insecta > Hymenoptera > Ichneumonidae > Ichneumoninae sp. B BG-2022a. The sequence goes on from JAPYZD010002770.1 coordinate 4,289, forward strand.
CGCGGTGTGTACTTTTTAGAATATTATTTAGGAATAATATATCGTTTAAAAAAAAAGAAAAAGAACTTCGAATAACACCTAAAAAGCTCACGTTTTTATTTCTATATATTATATATTCGAAACGGCGAAACAACTGTATGAAAAAATGCAACAAAAAAAGAAATTGCTATAATTGTGGTGTATGAAAAAAAAAAAAAAAAAAAAACAAAAAACGAAAAAAACAGTGGGTAGGAATAAAGACATATTTTTGTATTTATAACACCAATTTATTTTTATTTCATTAATGCCATATGGTTAATTGAAAAATTACGAAGCTAACGATTGCGTAAATCTTGTAAGTGTTGGGCACTGTAACTACGAATTTTAGGTACGAAACAGTCTACTAAAAAAAAAAATCAATAAAAAAGAATATACTGGCCCATACTTATACCCTCGATTAACGCGAAAGGGTAAAAATGCGGTCCATTCTGTATAGAATATTATTTGACCCAGAAAAAAGAAATACCATTTTATACAAAGTACAAATATATTAAAATGACTATGAGTAGATAATATATAAATTCGTGCCCAACTCTGTATTAAAAAGAAATCTACCTAACGCCATCGGGAAGAGCTGATTTCAAGTCTTGAACATTCTTTTGACCATTTCGTTGCAGTGTATATTGGCTTGTCTCAGGCAGGATCTGTAATGCTGTAGCTTCGAGATGGCTTGTTTATTACTCGGTTCAATTCTCAGCAGTGTCGTAAAGTCTTGAACGGCTCTCTCGTAATCCTTCAATTCACCGTAGGCGTAGCCTCTCCTGAAGAGCGTCAGTACGTCCTTGTCGTTTCTCGTCAGTACCTTGCTGCACAGCTCGATAACGTGATAATAATTGTGATGCTTCCCCTGACAAGCTGCCATGTTATTGTACAATTTCAGACGCAACGTTTGTATGTCGTCGTACAGCGTCTTATCCAGTTCTAGATCGTCTATGGGCTCGAGGGTGATGAGAATTTTGCACGCCCTGCTGAACCGATAGAAGGCGTCCTTGAAACGCGGAGCGCTGAACTCTGATTCCTTGAAGAGTTTCACACCCATGTCTTTGTACTTCATAGCAATTTTGTATTTTTCCCCAGGCGTCCATTCCCATATGGGCTTCCATCTGTTGTGTTTCATTAAGGTCGCCTCGAAGGATATCTTCTCTGACTCGACGTTCGTCACGGGATCCGGCACGGAAATCGTTATACGAGCCTGTTCGTTATCCCTCATCAGTTGCACGGCTCTCTCGATTCTCTTGTCAACTACCGAGTTTGCTTCGCCGATTATTAACGTCACCTCGCCGTCTCCCGTCAAGATTGAGCTGTGTTGCTCTTTCAGAAGTGAAGTTAGGTAACGACCTCCGAGCGACGGGTCTTCCTGGACCGCTTCGCACCTCACATTCTCTATCTTCACCAGGCACGTCGAAGCTTCGGTGGGCATTTCGCTGATTCTCGAGTCTCCCGGTGTCAGGACTTCTTTCCAGACACAGCCCTCTGCCACCACCTCGGCATTCCCATCCATGCCGAAGCCAGATCGCCCTTGATACCTGGTCAAAAAATATTCAGTATTTTTATTTCTGTTTTTTTTATTGTTTCTCAGTTGGGGGAACCTCACCTCCACAGAGTCTTTAAGTCGGATAGGTTTGAGTCTTCGTGTTGGCGAGGAGAGTTCCGTTGCCCTGGAATATTATTAAACATAATTGAAATTCAGTAAAATGGAAAACTGACAACATACTTATCGCACAAACAATATTTTTTACTCGATGAAACATTTTTGACTTTGGAAAATTGCCTCGCAGACCTGTCTACTACTTTGGGGAATCGACTGTCATTCAGAGCGACCTGAATAATCTAGATGAATCTGATGGTTCCAATACTTTACAGGACCGCATTCTGTGCGAAGCAAAAATGCAAATTTTGTAGAAATGCAGCATTGATACAGGCAAGTAAATTTTATATCAATTTCTCAAGTAAATTGGTAGTCACACCATTAATGGATTAAAAATATTGTGGTTACTGATTGTGTATTATCCAGAGTGGTAACAGAATATGTACTGTGGAAACAAAATGTATTGTTATATATCTGTTTATGATTTCGACCTGTCTTAACCCCTGTTTGATGACAGAATAAACAGGTATCTGGGTAATAATAAATAAACATAGGTCAGGAATGGTAGTGAGCAATCAAATTCTGAAATGATTGCAAATTCATGGACAAAGCGGAGCATGAACGATTACTTTATAAAACGTTTTTCATAACGTTTTTCACTTCAGCATTTAATTGCAATCATTGCAATCGACTTGTGTACACTAACCTCCAAACAATCACCGAGTCATCAAAAATTCTTCTCGGCTTGCCGCTTTGATGAAAAAAAAAGTTGTTGACTGTATTCCGAATTGAGAATTAAACAACTGGTAAACGAACACTTATAGGTTTATAGTTTTGAGAGTAATTTGAGTAAGTAGCTAAACTCTTCCGCTACTGAATGAACTCATTGCACGTACGTCTATGGATACAGGCAGACACGAGACTATGTATTGGTCGATGCGAATTAGTAAATTTAGTACACTGGTGCTCTTATCTTCGCCGGTTACTGTCGATAAGGATTTGAATAATTAGTTATTTTTCTCACAATTCTATGATCCATTTATCCCAATTAAATTGCAATACAAAAAAAATCATCTTATATATATGTTGGAAAGTTGTTTGTTCGTCCCAATGTTTAAAAATCCAGGAGATTCCCCTAAGTAACGTCATACCTGAAATACGTCATTTCCAGTCATACAATGAGATTTTCAAGGCTTTTTTTACATAAAAAGAAGTTGAGACCTTATGTTCATTCGTCCCTTTACATTTTAAACAATTTGATTACTGGTTCTGCCTATTTTAGTATATTGGTTTCAGCGTACAAAAATGTATCGAGTCTAATAAATAAATGTTTTTATCGTCATGTTAATAATACCTGTAAATTAAATAAAAACTTGATTCTGATAATCATGTGATTTGAAGAGAATAAAATTATTGTTGTACTATTGTGCATAGCAACAGGTCGAATTCGGGTTTGAATTTGGATTTCCATCGGCAAAAACTTCAAGGTCACAAACAAACGAAATGACAACTCAATCTAACCCCGGTAAACATTCTCGATCACTTCAGTGAAAGTTTGGTAAACTTTTACTCGGAATGCGAAAAGCCACATGTAATGCATCGTTTAATTTTTACAAGAAGGTCATTCGGTGCGTGCGCATTCGTGTCACGCACTTTCCGCGAATTTCTAAATCAGCAAACTTTTACTGTAGTTGAAGAAAAGTTGCAACTGTCTCTCGTAAGAATTCTACGGCATTCGATTGTCGCAACATTATATTTTATAACTGTTCGTTTTCGTACAGTTACATTAGAAAAAGGAGCGCTTTATTAGGAAAAAAGTTCTACGTCGGTAAGCCGAACGTAAGCTGATAATTCCGAACGCCCGTCTGGCGTCTGTCTTATGCGATGCATATAGCGTCGACTCGTGGAGAGCCTCTCGTCAGATCTGCTTGCAACAAACACACAAAAGAGCCCCTACTCCTACAGCGTCGCCTTTCCCTGTGCTAGCCATAGCTACCGATCGGCGAGGCCCCATTCAGTGGGCCTCTCTCACCTGGCAACCTCGAGCTCACCTGAGCAGCCATCTTGCAAACGTCTCCCGTTCCGAGTGTGTCCTCCTTCGAGAAACATATTTTTCCCTCGTGCGTCGACACTGAAACGTGGAGGAACAAATCGTCTTCCTCGTATGCACGATCACTTGGCTATTCCATACGTCGTCCACAGGATCTGTAGATCCGACCTAGTATGGAGGGAACACTCGGTTCTCCGCATAGTTTCATTCAAGACGTGTAACACCTTCTATTCGAAGAAAAAAGAAAAGCGAATCGAATGACAATAAGTTCGTCGCATATTGTGCATCGGTACGTGAGCATTGATACGACATAAAAAAATATTTACATCGTTGAGAATGTGGAAAAAAGTCTGTCCCTCCGGTGATTTTTAGCTGGTGGAGGAAGTCGTGAAAACTCTTCGAGAAAAACGTGAATCGTAGGTGAATGGCATTTGGAGGTGCAACAGGCATGGAGAACCACAGGATTGTCTTCGAATTATCGATAGTAGAAACCTGAAGCTCGGGGTTGTCGCAGGTCTATTTATTTAAACATTATCGAAGATAGAATTACCGATCGAGCATCGAGTCATCCTCTGGAATTGGGAAATGGTGACTGAGAGGAATTCGTAGAAAGTGGCGATTATTACGAGTAAGCGATTTCTGTTCTGTGTGTGCGTTATTATTCGACAATCTATTTAACTTAATTCGTTATTGCCAATAATTGTTTAAAATTAATTTCCAACGAACAATAATTTTTGAGAGGGACTGTTAAAACATTCAGTTAGAGTAGGCTGAGGTAATATACGGTGAGTTGAATGCCCGTTGGGTCTCACAATTGTGTCTGGTCAACAACTCGTGAACGACAATCGCATCGAGATAAGAAAAACCGCTTTTTCACACCACCGTTGTTAATCTTTGTAAAAACTATCAATTACGTAAAAATGACTAGACAATCTTTCACCGTACATTCGTTAGATCGTTTGGCAATTAACTGGTTTTACCCCTCAGACAAATAAACACGGAAGACGGGTGTGTAAAAGGCGAAGAAAGATGGGTTCGAAGATCGAGTACGTCGAGTCGTCGCACATGTACGCGACGAATTACATAAGAAATTCAAAAGCGATCGGCGTTTTGTGGGGCATATTTACTATATGCTACGCGATCATCGGAGTCGTAGCTTTTGTAACGCCCGAGTGGCTCGGCGATCTGGAACATGAGAACCCTGGAAGATTCGGCCTGTGGTCCAGATGCAGCTACGGAGGAAATGGTAAGTAAGCGTTTTTATCTCATTTTTTAAATCTGATTAATTGCGAAGGACGTCGATTTTTATGATAATAAATTCGCGGGCTAATGAATTTTCACGACAATAAATTAAATTGACCGGTTGTTAACAGGTGAATTGGGCGAGGAGTGTATCGGAAGGCTGGACGATCTCTCGACGATCGTAAGTGTGCCCTTCAGGGCGAGCACTATCCTCGTTGGAATTGCCGTTATAATAGCGTTGCTGTCCATTTGCGCCATGCTCCTGTTCTTCTTCTGTCAGAGCACGACGGTCTTCTACCTCTGCGGCTGGATGCAAGTTATATCGGGTAAGAGTAACAATCTTTTTTCATGCTGAAATCAAGAAAACGCGATTACCTTCGCTCTCGTTCGACCGAGTGTTCGAATTTAGAATTTAGAAAGTGCTGACTTCCCGCGTCACAGTGCATTACGGCAATTCCCCTCGGTTTGCAATGTGCAGACTGCAAGTGCCGGTGAGGGGGGCTTCATAATCGGCAGGCATAATTGTAAATTGCGCAGATTGTGACGGCGTCGTTGGCCGACCGACCTGACCGACGAGTTCAGGAAATTACGCAATCACTCCGTTTAACGCGCGCGCTCTCGTTGTCACAATACTATCGTTGCGTTACGATCTACCCACGCACGACGACAAAAAAGAATTTAAAAAAAGAAACGGGAGTGGTATTTAGGGCGACGCGTGCCGTAACGCATGTTGGCTCACCTGGAACATGCTAACTTCGAATTTCGGATGACTTATAGCAGTACGAAGAGATTAGGAAAATTGCAGTTCAACTCGAATTTTATCGATGCGTTACGAGAAATCAGGAAGAACCGTATAATTTTTCGAATCGTGTGATTTTTAAATACCCTCATACCGGAGTCCGGTCACTGAGCCAGGATGCCAATCTTCCGCGTTATTTAAATTTTCTCGTTTCTCCGGTCGCGCATACGCGTGTACGCATTGTTTGGTCTACCGTTACGTCCTTTCCCGTTCGTCTAATTCACGAGGCGTGACGAGGGCTTCACGCACGATCGTGCCCCTGGTCGTTCTCCTGTTACGACGAGAATTCCTTCGCCAACGTTCTTTCCGCCGTATAACATATACATATTTCGCGATAAATTGTAACGAATCACCGGCACGATGTTATCGAAACACTGGGCTTTTCCGATCCTCCATATATCAGCTCGGACAGCTGGGTGTTCTTTCCCAGATAATATCCTCGTTGCAATCTAGAATAGACCGTTATAGTTTGCGAGCTACGGTTGTAACCGTTACCGTCTTGCGAGTCTTATGTCATCAGCCTGCCGCCACGCCACGATTCGCATAAACATTCTCATCATCTGTTAAAACCTCTGCCTCGTAACGTTCCGGATGCCTTTCCATTTAACGAGGAATCGTTCGAGTCTCACCGAGTACTTTGGTTCTTACAGTTACTTCGAATAATCTTCGTTCTTCACCTCCGCAGTTTTCCACGTTGCGTTAGCTAAGTATACACGCGCCCCGATTTATAGTTCTTACGTGGTGAAAGTCGCGTGGTTCGCGCGACTCCGGCATATCAGATATTGCAACCGATGGTCTTACTCGCGGAGAGTTTCACCGCGACGTTTCGGCATACACAGTACGTTGCTCCCTGCCCCTTTCGTTCGAAGACCTATCGAAACAGCACGGTCGTTTCTCGTTCGTGAATGATCTTCCCTCTCACGGACACAAAACACTTTCTACATGCTGCACTTTCGTTTGCAGCGTTACGTGCTGCGATCGGATGATTTAGAGTATAATTCGTTGTTGCTTTTGGGCATAAAAAGAACAATGAGATCCGACCTATCTTTTCATCGATGTTAGCCCGTTATTGGCTCGTGCATGCGACGTTTATATTTGGTACACGTATGTATTTATGGTACATGCGTATCTCTTGGTCTAAGCAGCAGAAACCATCTGCAAGTTCGCGTGGTAAAACGTTGGGGAGCTACAGTTAGGAAAAACACGTTCCTTTCACTGTCGACCTCGCCTAGCCACCGCAGTCGCGTTATCGATGTGCCAAATGCCAAGCGCATTTTTTCACGCTTCCTTCATCCGTGTCCTTCTCTCACGAATTGGCAATTTATAATAACGCTGTACGTGCCGTTACTTTGATTATGTCATTGTCTCAATTATTTTTCTTTTTCTTTGCAGCGATTTGTATGGCAGTGGGAGTGAGTGTTTATCCTCTCGGCTGGGACTCCCCGATGATTCGGGCCGTCTGCGGAGCTTCGGCCTCGAGATATTATCCCGGAGCTTGCGCGATAAGATGGGCGATACCACTCGCCGCGATCGCCGCACTGGACGCGGTTACTCTCGCGGCTCTCGCATTTATTCTTGCCTCGAAGCACGTGAGGCTTCAGCCGGAACCCTTCAACAATGGGTCGCTGTACAAAGGTGGGTATCTTTTTCTAGACCATGTTTTTATGAGTATGCGAAATACCACCGTCGGTAAAGAAAACTGTAACAAATTGAAGGTAATGGTCGAGGCGGCATTCGTTGCAGATTTTCTTACCGACTGAGCGTGGGATATTTCACATCAACTTGAATGAAGCCGTCGACAATTCTGTAATACTGTGATTTTATTTTTACAGGTGAAGTCAATCCCGGTTATGTAAACGAAGCGCAGAGTGTCGCGGGCTCCCGGAAGTCTCTGTCCCTGAGACCGGTCTTGCTGGTAGCCCCGCCGGAGCAGGACCGCTACAGCGAACTCTCTAGAGCAAAGTCCCACTCTCATCACAGCCTTTACTCGCCAGCTCCTTCCCATCCGGTTCACACCCTGTCCACCAATACTCTCAATCACTCGCAAAGAAATTTTCAACTCTGAAAAAGAGACAGATGATTAAAATTGTCCCGTAATTTTGACTCATCGTCGATAAGTCGTCGGATTTTGCCATACGTCGGGGTGACGTTCATCTTTGAACGCGTGATTTTGTTTTCTTACTATCTTTTTTTGTTGTAAATTAAACTTCATTCTAATTCGAATTGGAGATTTAGGTTTGAGCTCGGTGGAATGAACACGAGTGATTGTCTTCTCTCCGATTCTCATTCTTTTTATCGAGCTGAAATGCCCGGGCTTGAGACGCGATGCGAGAAAAGAAGAGGCCTGAATAATAAATATATGGTTTCGGTTATATCTGGGATTTCATCGATGTGTTATTTCTCGCATCGCGTCGAAAGCTTTACGTATGAGAAATAGTCTTGGAATCGATGAGTGTTGAATGTTCAAGTATATAAGATATTATATTGTAAGTGATTTTTTAAATTTGACCTATAGATACGAATATTTTAATAATGTTAAGAATTAAACATAATTTTATACGCTGGCCGGATACTCAGAGTGCCAGGGATCTTATCTATTGTCTCGTCGTGCAGTATATAAAATAATTCTTGTATAATCTCGATATATATATCTACAATAAAGTGTCAGATGATTGTACAGAGTATGCAATTATTTGCCCGTGGTTTCTCCAACTGTAGTACTTACAGTGCATTTAAATAGTATGGAAATAGAAATTGCAATCAACAGGTATTAAATTTGCCCAATTACCGCTGCTAATTAAGTTTCGCTCTTTTCTCGAACAGAATCCATTGCCTTACGTAACTAACTTCGCTTTGTGGGTGGCCCATTGTTTAATGCAGATTAAACGAGAGAGGGCTGTTGTTGTGCTTCGGTCTCGGCTTGTCGCTTTCGCGAATGCTTTCGCGAAATCGTTGCTCCGAGTAGTAGTGTATCCCGTACTCTCGCCGATCCTCTCTATCTCCGCGAGCGAATCATTGTTCTCGTTTTCATGGCGCAAGGCACGCCTTTTGTGGCTTTAGTGCACTTGTGTATTCTTCAACGCCGAGGCAAATTGGCTCGTATTTAAAGTGGAACGGCGACTCTCCGGGACGCGCAAACGGCAGAGAGGTTCGACACCCGGGGCGAGCCTCTCGGTCGTGTGAAATGTACACCTACTCACGACAATGCCCTGGGACCATCGTGACTTTCCGTATCGGGAGCGAGAGACACGCTAAGGCTCCTCGCTCTACAGCGAAGATCCGAGTAATCGGCATCACCTGAGGAAGAATACGTTTATACCAAACATTAACTTTTTCTCGATCTCTCGAATGAAGAAACATATTTTTGAAGTGAAAAAATATGCTATCCCAGAAACGACAAAGATGAGAAAACAATCTCTCAAAGTAGACGCCCAAACGGGTTGCGATCACCAACGAAAAGTCTCTCGTCATTTTGACTAGTGTATTTAGCGATATGATACAGGACAAAAGTTCTCGTTACAATAACTATTTATAATACGCTGGATAAGATTACTCGCACAGTTAAAAAAAAAAGAAATGTTCAAAGTTCACGGTGGTCAGTCAACGATACTATAATACAGAACTATGTCAATTCCAATCCGATATCTTAACATTTAGAATAAATATTACTAACGGATAAATTATCGTCTACGAATTAGCGACTCTCCCTTGACTCCTTTAGAAATTTTACACTTAATAATTGATACGCCCTCGCTATTACCCTAAATGTTTCTTTCATTTTTATTATTTTTTTCTTCAAACTTCTAAACGAGAAATTTTCGGCTCTAAAATAAAACTGGAGAAGTTTTCAGGATTGACAATCTGTTACTTTTTTTCTTTTAATTATTTCGATATTTTTTCCCCTCATTACGTCGATAGCTACGTACAACTTTCTAACAATTTTCTAATTAAAATATGCTTCTGCGACGACGAGGACGTTATTCGAAACACGAACGATTCATTTCACGATTTATAGTGCATTAATTGGCCTGAGAGTATCGGGCGGGGAACGAGATAAAAACATTTACAACGTTGTAAACGCGGTCTACGTGCATGTGAAACTCGATCATCTCGCTCGACTCCGATCATTCTTTATTCGTTTCATTCCCGCTTTCTCGTATTTTATTATTTTCCTCGCGTAGTCTCTCGTAGAGCTCTTTCGTCCGGGTTCCTCGCGTACGCGGTATATGAAGCTTGGCTACGTCCTGTAATGGTCCAACACCGCCTGTGACACTCGTGTATATTACGAAGAGCGTTTATGGCTTAACGGCTGCGCGGCATTCCGTTCGACGCCTGTTTTTATAGCCATTTCAGTTATCATGCCTTTCTCATTTTTTTTATCCTCCAATCGTTCCTGCATGCAGTATATTATCAAAGGACGTGAGAGAGCGCGGGCGAATATTATGCGCTCATCTCTCGTCAACGATCCCTCGTCCGTACACCATAACCGATTGAGAATTCTCCTCTCTGCGCTCTCAGTCGCAAGAACCGTCTTCGCGAAGAACACTCGGAGGAGTTTCCGCAAAATTATTTTACAATCGTGTAATACTGCCTTTCTACACCGGTACGATATTCATGTCTGGTCATGTTCTCTTCTTAATTAACCCTTTAACGCTTTAACACCATTCAGTGTTTCGGAGAATTTTTTCATTTTTATTATTGCATTTGCATTCTCGTGCTTGGTTGCAATAAAATGAATGAATCAAAGTTTTTCTATCATGAGGAATAAAAACGGCAAGAATGGAAGGTCCGGTGGGCGTTAAAGAGTCAAATCGTGTTATCGATAAGATATTGATAATAATAATTTAACGACGAGCTAACTTAATGTCTAGTATTTAAATATCTACTTGGTTTCTTCAATTTACATCTGTTCTATGTTTTGTCAAGCACTGATTTTGTTTGTTCTTCTCACCTATACTGCGACTCTTATAACAATTCTTTGCCGACAACGATACCGCAAGGTTGAACGATACCGGTGTTTACGAGTCTGGGCCTCTTTACCGCTGTTTTGCCCTCATCCTTCTTGAGCAATTCCTCTATCGAGTAAGGATTCCTCTTTCTCTGTGGCTGCGGCTGTCGATTCTCGATCGTCCCCTGGTCGATCGAATGATGTTCGTTCGTGCTTTCGGTGATTCTTCGGCTGCTCGAATTCTGACTCGTTGCGTCGTCAACGACTGTGGAGCTTGGACTGCCTCGAGAATTGTCGAAGTTTCCATTGGGATTCGGTGTCCCGTGTCTGACGAAGGCGCTCCGATCGCTGCCGATCTTCTGTCCGAGCTCTAGAATAATCGGCGAGCTCTGAAACGATTTATAATTGTCCTGGGATTCGTTGTTCTCGTCAAGGTCACTCTTGTCCAACGAATCGTCGCTTCCGGCCATCGAACTCGAACTCGACTTTAGCTCCACCTGACCTGGACCGTTCTGCTGTTCCGAAAGACGCTCCGTGTCCAAAGATCTAAAAAAAGCGAGAAATTATTAAATCCGTGAAGATCGTTTATAAAAGCGTCGTTGATCTTGTACGTTCTTTTGGCCGGCCCACTCGGCGGGCAATTGAGCAATAAACTTCGGAAGGTGTAATTAATGACCTTGGGAATCGGCCAAGCTCGTAAAAGACGTTTATTATACACTTACGTGAAAGCCTGCATTCCGTGATGCAAGTGCAAGGTGGTCGCCTGATAGAGGGACGAGTAAAAGCCGCTTGGATTCCACGTGGGTGCGCCCGAACCACCGGAACCTGTCGAGATGTGAAGAGGTCCCAGCGCTCCGGGGTAGAAGAGCTGATAGTCCGTCCTCATCAGAGCTTCTGAATAAAAAAATGGTCGGTGTTACAATAAATTTAACGAGTCCGCAACAATTACAAAAATAATAGTATTTTTTCCTAACATCGATATATTCAATTTTTTCGTATGGCAATTTTTTTTAAGTCATCGATGGGAAAGCCTGTACCTTTCTCCTTGTCGAAGCAATGTGTGACGAAATAATAACTTTTCTCCCGAATGAATTAAAGTAGTACCAAAAATTCTGACCTGTTGCAACGGGTAATTGTCGAGTTTACTCGAATGCCGCCACAAGCTTCGCGAATATTACATTTATTTCGGCTAATCGATTTTCAGAAAATAAATCTGTGTGTGGTCCTCGAGTGTATAGTAGCAGCATGTGCACCGTCGTACAGACCTTCGTGTCTCGATGTTGAAAAACAAAAAAATTCACAACGAATGAAACCTGCAGGCTTTACTTGCATATATCGCATACGGTATAGTCGGATTCGTGGTGTTTCGCTTGCATCCGAGACAACAATTTCAACCGGTTAAACACAACCCGAGTCCGACTAAGATCCGACTGAGAGGATCACGCGATTCCGCGACCGATTATCCGCAAAAAATCACGCGTTTCACGTGTGAATATAATCATTACTCTCTCGTGAAATAAAAAAAAAAAAATCCGGGACTCACGCCTCAATTACTGGAGTACATTTGAGGGCGTCAAATCGAACATTGTAACGATTTCCACATACAAATGGACCGGTTAACATTTTAGCACAATGGCAAAATTCGTCACGGAATCTCCTTTCTTGGTATGACTCCCGATGGAGAATCATGTTTAACGTAAAAATATTTTCGGTGTCACGCGAGAGAATGGGGGATGAAACAAAAAACGTTTAAATATTGTAATGCAGATCGGGAGACTTGCGTGTTCGAGGGGTCCGAATAGACGGACGTTTCAATCCAAGCCTCGGGGAATCCCCGATTTTTCAAGCGCAGGCTCGAACACACGGCGCACGATAAATTTCGCGGTGAATGTGTGTGTATGTGTGTGTACGAGTTTCCCACGTGAGAGACGAGGAGAAGGAAGCGTGAATGGAGAAGAACCGATGGCCTGCTGGTGAACGATTCGTCACGAGGGACAGGTGTTTATCGACTA
>JAPYZD010002771.1:0-14879 GCA_030522725.1 Ichneumoninae sp. B BG-2022a
TTAACCAATTAATTTCTTGATGAATTTGTTAATAACATTTTGCAATTATTATTATGCAAAATTAATCTTCTCAGTACCTTTAGTATACATGATTTTTTTTCAGATTTCTACACCATCAAGAAGTACTTGCAATTTTCTCTTATTGTTGTCGAACTTATGCGAAGTCAGCGCGCAGTGAGACTACCTCCTTAACGAGTACATTCAATCACGCCGTGAGCGAAAAAAAAAAATTTCTTGCGGGAATTATCGACGTCCGAATTGATTTTGGACCAAAACTGCAGTCGGATATGTATATGGGGCGAAAATGAAACATCGTTTTATGTAGTCCGTGTAATATTTTGATAATATATCCCGTGTATTTTTTTGTCAGAGGACAGTAGATTTTCGAAAATGCGTATTGGAACGAACATTAGTCGCTCGGTTTCTGCAAACCTATGTATTTTCCAATCCAATGTATTTTAAAAAACAATATTACTTTCGTTGTTTGCCGTTTACAAAACATTAATGGATCGTCGCAAAGCGCGTCGGTGATTCTAGTAATCTAAAAAAAACTTTCTCATAAAAAGAAATTGAAAAGAAATTTCTCTCGATTTCTTCGCAGATTCAAAGCGCAGGACAGCACGAAATCCGATTGTCTCATAGCGTTGCCAGGCTTCACGGCGTGCACAGCGGCGGAAGTTAAATCCCGAAAGTACGCGTTTAAGGTCTACCACACGGGAACGGTATTCTACTTCGCGGCGGACACGGAAGATTCTCTAGCGTTGTGGTTGGATTCGATAAACAAAGCGACGTGGGGTGCGGACAGTCAGAATCGTACAATCGGTCTATTCAGCGAAACCGACGAAAGCGACAGCGAAACAAAGAGCAAGGCGAAAGGAACGCCGACCCAAGATTCGAAGCCGAGTCACGAGACGATGTTCGGTTCGTTGAAAAAAATTGGACGTAAGGACAGCGGATACAAGGATCACGATATCGGCGGTGCGAGCTTGGACAGGAAATACTTGAGATTCTTGGGTGCACGCAACCAGAACGTTCCCGTTCCCACGGCACAGTTCCGGAGTTACAGGCGTGTGTTGCCCACATCGACGCCAAACAGGTAAGCGGACGCATTCAATTTTAACAGTTAAATGTACGATACCGCGTTCGGTAATAAAAACTCGAATAAACTTTTCTCACGGATTCTGGCATGTACGGTCGAAAGACAAGTCTCGTCGAAAGCCGAGATGATATTCGCTTCCGATGAGTAACAAAATCTGCACTGAATGTTGTTATAAGAATAGAATAATGTGCGTACTTTAACATCTCCATTTTGACGCTTCGGCCAAATTGCTGGCCCGCTTCAGAAATTTATTTCTTCCCGTAATTACATACAATAATCTGACAATTATTTTAAACAATTATTTCCTTACTATTTCGTTTCTATACAATGTTCATAATAATTAATAGTCACTCTTCTAATCAATCAACCAATTATCTATGTAACATTTGTGAGTGAGAGTTTGACAGGCTCATCTTTGTTAATTATCAACAAGAGGCAGTTTTGCGCTTTTGTTTGTTGTGTTATGCTCACATTATCCTATAATACAGAGATTATTCCCTTACTTTAGTCAATACAAATTTGTTCTCGTCAGTCGTTGAGTGTGTTGACAATTATTCGCAAAGGTGTTTACAATTTACTCACAGTTTTAATGTTAAAAACATTGACAATCCAAACTGTACTGAACTGTCCAATTATAATGAATGTCGTTTTGAGACTGCAGAACGTCGAGGAAAAAGAAAGTTGTCTTTCCTTGCGTTTGCTGATTCCCCGCGGAAAGACAAGTTTATTGTTTTTTTTCATTTAGTACATTTTGTTTCACATTTCACATCACCTTAACCCGAAAGAAAAGTTTATTACAGTTTTTGATACCCACTGAGCTCGGAACGGACGGAGAGGGTTTAATATGGTTTTAAATCATTTTTTTGCCCCTCGACCATTAACTGTAACGCAATGTCACCTTTCTCCAGAAAACAAGATTCGACGCCGAATTCACCGGATCTCCGCGTGACCGTGGCGGGAAGTACGTTTTACGGTTTATCCGCTTCCCAGAGCGCCACCGACGTGCCAAGCACAAGCCAAGACATGGGCGATTATCGCCAGACAACGGACAGGTAATTTTTGTAAAAGAGTTCAATACCACCGAAAGACTGCACGCAACTCGCTTGTGAGATTCACTTGCCGAACAAGCAATGAAAGAAAAAAAGACAAAACAAAAAACAATTAATAAGAGCACACGGAACACTGGAAAGAACACGGGTGATCACAAACCTCACAGAACACACACTGTAGAGTCACGCTTAATACGCTTTCTATTAACTATCGGGGCATTAACACACCGAAAGAATGTTTTCCTAAGTAATTTGTAGCAGTTACGATAAAGAAAAAAAAAGATTGAAAAGAAACAAACAAAAAAAACAGAAAGACGATATTATATTTCACTGTTACAATTTTCTCTTTGCAATAAACTAATCGTTTCGTAAAATGAAGGGTCTACTTATTTTTTTCTGTTAACACTACGATGCATGTTGTTTTCCTGGCTACTAGATTATTATTGTATATCCACTGCTCATCTATGTACTTATCTGTACTACTCGATGACTATCGCTTACACTAGGTAAGTCAATCACAGGAAAAAAACAATGTCCCAGAATTGCATGCTCATTCCGATATACGCCCGGTCGATCGACCCTGTCCTTCGTTATTGATACGTTTTGTTTTTCTTTCCTCGTTTCTCACGAATTAGATCGCAAAGTATTCGCGGCAGACGCTCGGACGATCTTCGTGGATTCATTACGTTAGAGGAATTCATGCTAGCCCATCAGAACGAGGATCGACGAGGTACGATGAGTAACAGATCGACCTCACCTCGGATAACTCTATTGACGAGCGATCACGTTCACATACAGCACAGAAACTTCGACGACAATAATTCGTCGCAGGTTCACACGCGATCCGTCGGCGAGCCGGCGCTGAGCAACGGCATGATCTACGGTCATCCGAGAAACGGCGAGGAATCGTCGTCGACGATCGGCAGCGTTTCTTACGAGCACTCGCGCAGCAGCGACCTCACGACGAGACGCTCGTCCAGTGCGAATTTCCTTCAGAGACAGGAGATCGAGAGCAGCGGCTCGAAAGCCGACGATCGCCTAAGCGAGAAGTCATTCGGAATGTACAGACGTGCCTCGTACAACAGCAACAACAAAAAGCCATTCGTCTCGAGCTGCGGTTACAACAGGAAGACCCAGGAAGGCGCGGTTTATTATCCGAGCAAGCAGAACGATCTGAGCCACTGGCAAAACGTCACGAACGAGATTACCCACGAGCAGCATCGAACGAACTCCCAGCACCAGCAGCAGCAATCCATCGGCAGGCCGGAGTCCGCCCAGAGCAGATACCGTCGTAACGAACTCCCGAATGCACGGGAGGGCCCGAGAATTCAATCGCGTAACGATCATCACTGCAGCGGCGCGGTAACGCACGAGCATTATCAATCGAGGGAATCGGCGATCTGTGACGCAATGTCGGGACTGCAATCTATGCCGACAAGATTCATTAGAGATAACGGTAAGTCGATACGGTACATCCGGTCACGCGTAGAGCTCGCGAAAGTTAAATGTTTTTTTTCTTAGTCGTTGATAAAAACCTTTCGACGATCGTACTCAGGTTACGTGGGATCGAGCGGCGATCTCACTTGCTGCGCCTCGACCTCGGAGACCCTCCAGAGGGCCAGAAAGGAGGCCTCGATAAGCCGCAAGGGAAGCTTAAATCTCACCGATCGCCGCCGCGAGCATCTCTCGCCGGACAAACACTGGATGGACTCGCTGCGTCGTAACGACAGGAAGGCGAGCGCCGCTGAGAAAACTAGATTGAAAAACGTCGCCCAGTATCAGCCACCGCCGATTCCGAGTTCGCCCTTCGAGCAGGACGGCATGAGAGCCGCGTTCGAGATGCACCTCGACAAGGGCGAACAGGTACAGAAGACCAACAGATTGAAGAGCCTGTTCGGCAGTAGAAGTCCCCAAAAACCTAACACGCTGGATCTTCCTAAAGAATCTCCCAAGACTCTGCTGGGTGAGAACATTTTTTTGATAAACGATTATACGGGCGTATTTTTTTAAGGGAATAAGTCACATAGTCGCCGTTTCTTTAATGGTGGGGTACGTTGTTGGCAGTGGTTGATGCCTCAATAACTATTCATAGCTCGAAGCTCCTTCGACGCGTAATATCTTTGAAAATTTATGGGCACAGCTCGATTCTGTTTGTTTAATGCGTCCCTAATAATGTTGTAATGTTATTTAGAAAAAAAATTAATAAAGTAGTCTGGGAATACATATATTTTTAAAAAGAATGTTGCTTTTCGCGTCACACCATATGCAGCACACGCTAATTGATACAACTTTAAGCTCACGTATCTCGCAATCCATGTGCAAAAAAAATTATTAGAAACTCTTTTAGAAAACCTCATTCATTGCTTTATAACACTTGTGATTTATAGTTCGAAAAGTAGAAAAGTCGCCGTGTGACGTATTCCTTTAAATACGATATGAATAAATTGAACGATCGAATAAATTGAAATTGAAATTAAATATTCGATAATTTTGTAGGATCGCCGAGATTACATCGGGCGTTATTTCGTGACAAGAGCCAGCAACAGCGTCCGACCGCGGTTCGTTCCGGCAGTCAGAGTCCCGGCGACAGCGGGATAAGCCAGTCATTGAGTTCCTACAGTGGTAATAGTCAATCTCACACTCTAAGCCAAAGCTTCAGCTCGGTCAGTTCCGTGAGCGATTGGAGTCCGGACACTCCGACACCGAATGCCTCGAAGGTACTGCTATATAAAATTTTAACTACTTTGTCTTTTTTTTCGTCAGATATTCTCACACATTTTTCTCAAATGCTTTATAAAAAAAAAAAAAAATTGCAGTGTATAATGGGACATGCCGCATGCCAGAAGAGATTATCCCACTCGAACAGGAGTTCCCTGACACCGCCGACGCTGCCATACATCCCGCCGCCGACCTCTCCTCCGCCGGACGACTATCCCGGCCTGGAATATCCGCCGGTTTTCGAGCCGGGCACGTATTCGTTAACGGACGCATCGCTCATACGCAATCGCGGCAAAACCAGCCACAACAAGTGGAATCGCGAGCCCGAGGATGCCGGGTAACGAGGACGCGACACACGGTGTCCAAATGTCTTCGAGTATTGATTTGACAAAATCCTTCGTAGCGTCTCGCTTAAGGTGAAGTGAGAGCGATAGCTGCAATTTCGCAACCCAAAAATCTGCCAAGCCGTTTATTTCTTGGGAAAATGATGAGAACCGTCAAGTGCAGAATTAATGCGAATAATTTACGGTTCTCGTATTTTTTCCTGAAAATTAAGTCTTAGAGAATTTTGGATTGCAGTTTTCGTTACCGACCGAGGAGTTGCACTTCACCTCAAGGCGAGGTGAAACAGACTCAGTCGGTAACAAAAACTGTAACGAAGGTCATTCGGAGATGGTAGACATTTGGCCAAAAAGCAAAGTATTAGCGGATTTAGAATTGAATGCCGGGTCGGATGATACTTCGCTTTTACCCCAAACCTCAACCATTTTTACATGGCATTGATTCGAAAAATGCACTCAAACGTCACGTGGTCCACCTCGCCTTTAAAAAAAATCGTTTTTTTTTTAAGTACTTGAGGTCGAGACGCTGCCGCGTCTCTTGATATATGTCGCAGGGAACCGTCCAAGTTGTGCCTCTTAAAAAAAAATGTATTCGTACAGACGCGAGACGTCGGGAATTTAATCGAGATGGCCTTATCGTCGACCAACTCCGCTCCGACTCGTCGATAACGCTCGGAGACTTGCAAACACCTTGCTCGAAATATATGCTACGCAAAACGCCTTACGTCGAGAGAGTCCGGGACATGCCTTACGACGTCGATCGAGTCGGCGCAGCGTTTAACAACCGCGTTCGGGGGAACGGAGTTGATTCACGTTGCAAATCAGTTTTATGCATAGACCAAGTGTTCCTGCGCTAACGAGTAACAGCGATTTGTTAAGCCTCTACGATACGTATGTTCATAGTTACAACTGAGTATTACAGTTACCGAGTAATTAAGAGTATATTTACTCGCTTAACATTTTTTTTTATAACACCCGTAGGACTAAGATACGAGATTTCGTTTTTTTCCTATCGGCATAATTTTTTATCGTAGATCGTAGCTAGTTTACCTATTTATCTTTCGTCCTAAATTCGGTAACGGTGAGCAATAAATATTTCGGAGATAGATTTCGCGTGTATATATAAATATATATATATATATATACACATATATATACACCATGAAAAAAAAGACTCAACGGAACTGAGCGGTAAATTGTAACGACTCAACGCCAGTTTGTCTACACTAGTAATATTTTCGATAATGTGATTAACAACTGTTGAAAGTGCCTGAAATGGACATTTTTTGAATTATACATATCCCGTAGTGTAGGTGTTGAAACGAATTTTTTAACGAAAGTAAAAAAAAATATGTACATTTACACGATGAAAAGCGCGAATGATTTTTTTGGTCGCGAGCGAGAAATTTTTTTTCTCCTACGCATTACCTGACGTCCGAGTTATAATCAGGTGCAAAAATCGTCGCGAAATACATGACAATTGTCTGAGGGAGGTACTCGTTAACGTTTGCGTTTATGATATTCGTTGGCGCCGGAGCTGCACCGATTATTCGTATTATTTTATCTCTAAATGCCTTGCAAGGTATAATTTGCCTCTCGAGTACATTTGAATGTGTATATTTGTATTTACCCTATACTGTACAATAGATCGAACCGGTACTAGTAAATAAATACGAATGTTCCTTGAATACAGCTCTCTGTTGCCGTGTAAGCCTGTGAAGGTCAAGTGGTTACGAATATCTCTCGAGCGACCAGTGAAGCCTCAACGGTCGACGAGACCGTTTGCGAAAATTTTGTGCCCGGCGAGGAGAATATTTATTAATTAACGATGTGTTCGAGCTCGAAGTGCGATCTGCCCGGATTGATAAACGGGCCCGTTGGAAATATCGTGGGAATAGGAATAAAAGCTCTGCTGAACGGAGCTCCCATCGGTCCGAGAAGCGCCGAAGCTCTGCGAAAACCAACGGAAAAAGAAAATATACAACAGTTTTACGACAACGTCGAGACGCATCTCAGGGGCGCGCTGCAAGTTCTGCAGCCGGCTCTGGAGATAAAGAGAATCTTGGGAGGTGAATGCAGATCAGCTGGACCTGAGAGATCGGGTAGGAGAAACAAAAGAATTCTCGGAAAACACGACGAGGCATTGCCGGTATATTTAAGAGGTATTGCGTTTTCAGCTTTAACTCCGGCACCGCCAATAGTGTACTACAGTCCACAGAATCCCCAAAAATCTCAGACCAGCGCTTGCCCGACTCGATGCTGCGGTGTAAAAAAGTCAGCGAATTGCACCGCTATCGAAAAATCGAGCGTTTCGAAGGCCTCGACCCGCTGCTGTAGCGATAAATCGACGGCCGAACTTACAGCGCAGGTATTTTTTTTTTTTAGACGTGGCTCGAATCTTGGTCAAATTGATCGTCGTGATTCCTGTAAAACTTACATTTCAGTCAAGTCTCTCCACGACTGCTTGTTCGAAGAAATCAAAGAGGAGCGCCGAGAAAAAATGTTCTCCGTGTTTCGCGGGCGAGACACGCAACGATCGTTCCAGCAGCCGACACGAGCACAAAGGAAAAGCTTCCGGGACAAAGTCGTCGAAATCCAAACGGGCACAATGCTGCATCTGCGACGTGACCTTGAAGGACAACATTGCACTGGCCGTGCTTCCGTGCGAGCATTCGTTCTGCTACACGTGTCTAGCGAAAGCAAAGTCGGCGCGTTGTCGGAAGTGCGAAAAGTCTTATGACATGAAAAACGTTAGCCAGATTTTTCGCACGGGCTGAACTTGATAATGGAGCGGTCGTGCGAGTGCTCGATCGATATTTTTAACGATCTTAATCCTGAAACTTCGTCTACCATTTATATTGAATTATTATCGAAGATTATCCTAATGCTTATGATGGGCAATTTCTCGGCCTAATGAATTTACTTCGCATACGTTTTTTTTACGTTTCGCTATAAGTCTTTCAATCCCGCATAGCACGGAAATATTTTTGAAAGGTTTCAATAATACTTTTTTTGAAATATTTTATCGATATTAAAAAAAATATTTGTTAAACTTTTAAAAATATTTTGAAAATCTTTTTTTGTTCGCTCATTAAATCTTACTTCGAGACGTTTCACAAATGTTTCGTTGAAATGTTTCTTAAACATTTACATGTACGCACACGCATAAACGCGAAAACACTCGTAGAAATATTTCGGTGAAACATGACCTAAAAATATTTCGAAATATCTCATCACTATGTTTTTTAAATGTTTCAGATGTGTCGAAAGATTAAGCGTGTTTCTGAAATTCTTAAGAAACGTTTCGTGGTATATTTCAAAATATTATTTTCATATATTTCAAAAATATTTCGCGTAACATTTGAAAGATTGAAAATATTTACAAAATATCTCGTGCTATATGGGATGTGAAAAACGTTAGTCAGAGGCCTTAACTTGATATTCGATTGCTCGTCCGAATGTTCGATCGATACTTTTAACAATCTTAATCCTGCGACTTCGTCAGTTATTTATTAATTTACTATCGTCGATGATCCCGATGCATGTTTACTGTTGGTCAATTTCCCGTACGAATAAATTAACTTCGCATACATCTTCGTCGTTCGTTCTTCGCATGTTTTCTTTCGTCTCGTCAAGCGAATCGCGCTCCGTTTCGAACGCGAGAGCTTACAGGTGTACTCGGCGGACGAGCGACTGGTAAAATCTACGACCCCGCGCGGCAGTCTCCAACTCCTCCGTCCTCCGCTCTGCAGCGTTTTCTCGCACCGCTCGGGGTTCGATTGTAAAAAAAAAACTGAAAGAATCTCGCAAAAAAATAAAACATTATCCAGCGTTCAAATCCGTTGTTCGACGCTGGGCGATTCGACGAGTCGCGAATTCGACACAAAAACGAATCGTCAACAACCCGGTTAGAGTGCAACTGTCTCGAGGCTCGAAGCGCGAGGTGAATGCCTCATTAATTATGCTCAGTCCGGTACGTTAGAGGATCGAGCACAAAGGATCGAAAAGTGAAAACAAGTTTTTATTTTATCGTCGAACTCGCGCTCGGACGATTTCTGTAAATAGTCGTTAAATATGATAGGTAAAAACGAACAGGCTGACGATGACAATACACGTGTCGGAATAATAAGCGAGAAGAAAAAATTGCTTCAGGATACGTCGGCGAAGGTGCGTAACTTAAATCTTTTTGTTTATTTTTTTTTTTTTACATTTTCCACGCGATTTCGAAGACAATATCTGTTGGCCGAATTTTTTTTTAGCAAAAAAAATCTTGTTTTCTCAGATCGAGGAAGAAGTGAGGCTCTGCTTCGAGCAATTGGCCAAAGTTTTGAGAACGAGGGAGAAGCAGCTGTTGCGCCAGGTCCAGGCCGTGCAGAATCAACAATTGTCGATGCTGCAGACGAGTTGGGATTTTTTTCCTAACGTACCACGGATTGAAGTCGATCTGAGCAAACGCCGTTGTCTCGAGGAGACGATACTTCAGTTCGGAGAACTTCTGTCGTCAGACACCAAAAGAATAACGGTCAACGACGCGGAGCCGTACAAGATCGAGGAGTACGTCGAGGCAAACCGAGATCACATCAGCTTCGACAAGTCCATAAAGTTCGACGCAGCTGAAAGATCGGATGTCTTTCTGGATAGCCCTTGCGAGTCGAGCTTCAACACCAGCTCCGATGGCGACGTCACGCTCGAGAACGAAATAACTGTACTGCTGAATCGCGACTACTTGTCCAACGGACTGACGGACAGTCGCGACTCGCCCGAGGATTTCTCCATCGAGACAAAAAATACAAATATCGAAGGGGAAAAAAATGGAGAAAATTTTAACAAGGATTTCACCCCAGAGACAAAAAATACGAATGTCGACGGGGAAAAAATTGAGGAAAATATTGCCAAGGATTTCCCCACCAACACAAAAAATACAAATATCGAAAGGAAAGAAATTGAGGAGAATTTTGCCAAGGTTTTCCCTGCAGAGGCAAAAAATACAGATACTTGTGGGAAAAAAATTGAAGACAATTTTGCCGAGAATTCTTTGTATTCTAGAGATATAGCCGATAATAATTGCACCATGGAATCTGAGAGGGCAGAGGAAACTTTTGCAACGAGCGGAAACTGCGATGTACCTGACGCAAAGGAGAATTCCATCTCGGAGATATCCGATTGCTTTACCAAAGAGAACGATCGGGTTTCGTCGAAGGGCGGAGATAAGAATCTCCGCGTTTCCGCCGATTCCGGATCTCTCACCGAAATTTGTAACAAAACCGACGATGTTCCGAGAAACGACAAGAAGTCTCGGGATTCCGAGGAACATCCCAAACAGATACAACAGTGGCTCAGGCAGATACTCGTGGAAACGGAAACGGAGCCGACGATACACGAGATAGAGCAGTTCGCCGAGATATCGAAGTCTCGCTTCAGAGAGTTGCAATTCTCGCTTGAAACGTAAAACTCGGGTCGGACCGTTTACTCGGAAGATCGTTCGTTTGTATGAAAAAAAAACAAAGCTACAAAACGTAATTATGGAATTGTCCGGTGTCGCATTCGCATTAGATGTTATCGCTTGATTTAATGAGCTCGGCCACGTCCTCGTTGGGACCAAAGTTTCCATGGGTGTGGAAAACAAACCAAAAAGTCTGATTTTTCAGCGCTATACTCGTCATAAGTATTCTGTAAATTAATTATTTCTTTGATTCCGAAATCCCCTTCCTCGCTCCTTTCTCCCCGTCTCCTTTGAATTTTGCGCAGTACTTAATATTTATATATACCTCGTATGTTTTCATTTTTTTAAATATACGTACACTTGTATCAGACACTGCAGTCCAATTAAACTTGTCATCATAGTATATAACCGTCGATTTTTCATTGGTAGAATTAAGGTATAATAATTTAACGATTTTTTTTCTTTCGTTTTTATGATATTCTTCATTCCACACGTATATTTGCATCTTTAACTTCAAATATACGGATGCGTCATGCATAACTGAATTGGTGCGCACATTTGCACTGGCAAGTAATGAAAACGATATCAGACATAGCAATAGTATAATTGTCGATTTTTAAGTATCTTCGTATTCGCGGCTGTTGGTAGGTTTAAGGTGGAATAATTTGACGAATTTTTTTCGTTTTTGTGATATTCTTTATTGCATACGTCTATTTGCATATTTTGCTCCAAATATACGAATGCGTCATACATAACTGAATTGGTACACTTATTAGCACTGGCAAGTAATGAGAACGAAATCAGACAGCGCTGTCCAATTATTAAACTTGTCATCATAGTATATTTCGTTTTTTTAATTGTCGATTTTTTTTATTACCTTCGTATTTGTCTTCGCGGCTGTTGGTTTAGGGAAGAATAAATTGACGAATTTTTTTTCGATGTTATTATATTCTTCATTGCAGACGTATAATTGTATTCACATTTTTTTGTAGGTTTAAGGTAGAATAATTTGACGAGTTTTTGTTTAATTTTTACGATATTCTTCATTGCATACGTATATTTGCGTCTTTTGCTTCAAATATGCAGATGCGTCATGCATAACAGAATCGGTACGGTTATTCGCACTGGCAAGTAACGAGACCGAAATCAACGGTAGGATAAGATAGTAAAAATAATGCTCTCGAGATTCGCCGTACAGACTTCGACAATCAATTATTTTCATGTTGATTACAACGACAAAGAGCAACGGTACTTTTACACCGGTAAAAAGAATCGTACTTGCACGTTTATTCATACAATTACGGAGGTCGAAAAAAAAATCGAATTGTATTATACTCATCGAAGCGGAGTAATGAAAAATTTGTTTTTGTATTTCTTACCCGCAACAAGATTCTCTATAGTTATTCCTATTCGTAAGAGTAATGATAATTCTTTTTTCTTTTATTTTCGCAGCGTAGGAAGAGAAAAATATGTTTCGCACAGTTTTTTGTACTGATAATACCGATTATTTGTCACTATGCGGTGACACCTTTCGATACTCATTTGTAATACAACGTTAACAATATACGACGTCTCATTGGTATTCAGAAGGAAATTGATCAATTCGCTTGAAACACTTTTTGCTCTCGCACAATCCTATCTAAGGGTAGTTTACCCACTATGCGACTCAAATGTCCTATTGGGGATTCTGTGAGTTGTGGAAAAGCGAAGTACGTTATTAGGAATTACAAAGTACAATTCCATGTTAGCCACGTTTTGAAAAAGCAACAGCGTGTGTACGTCCATCTATAATATGTATCGAGTTGGAATGTGGCATTACTTGTTTTTTTTTATCTCTGATCACGCGTATCTATCGTGGGAATACTGCAAGCGGCTGAACAGCGCGACAATTCTATCGAGTCCTCAAGAGTCAAGAATAATAACCCGGTTATTCCAGCGTGTATAATTGGCGCGTAGCTAACCGGTGTTTCCTCGTTAAACAAGTTACACCAACTATTAACTTCTTCTCACTAATCAAATGCAAAACATAATTATTTTTCGTACATTTTGACGTTGATTGTCGGAACTTGAACATAGAAAAAACCCCGACAAATTTCTAAACCGAGTTTCAACTGCGTTTATAAAATTCCTTAAAAATATCTATATATACACACGCCATGAAAAATCTTGCCAAGATCGTAACTCTTCTTCGTTTCTTTTTTTTTTTTTTTGATTGACGAATAATTCGAGGATACGAATTTTAAACGAGCCCGAAGTGAGAACTGTTTTTTTGTTGTTAAATTAAATTGATACTCTAGAACTATAGCGAGGGCGCGGGTCATAATAGTGGTAAAAGATTGTAAGTTCGACTCACGAGATTTACGTATACGTCATACTGCCGATTTTTAATCAATCATTTGCGCGATACTTGGTAGAAGATCCAATCTTCAAAGAAGGACGGCACGAAAGCTCGGTCCTTCGTGAATACTACGGGTGCCGATAGCTGAGAGAGGACGTCTTCGTACATGCTCAACGATTCCGGGCATGACGCACCGTTGCCCTGAAAATATCGAGAACGCGGGTTAAAATATAAATGTCCACATTGGGGATTGTGAACGATCAATGATTCACTATCGCTATTCTCACGTGTGTCATGTATTTTCCGTTCGGTTTGAGAACCTTGACCGACGAGTTTAATATCAATCTTATGAAGTCCCAGGCGTCGCCGTGCGGCGTTGTACTTATCGGTATGTCAGTCAGGTCGCCGAACACGTAGTCGAATTGTCGACCCTCGTCGATCATGTGGGCGAGCGCTTTGACACAGTCGCCGACTATTATCTGCAAATAATCGTAACAATTATCGCTCGGCTGTCGAGTATCTCATTTAGCTGATCGACATTGAATTCCCACCTCGTAATTGTCTCCCGCTCTCTTGTCCAGGCAATCGCCGCATATCGATCTCATGTGTTGACTGCAAGCTTTCATGACCACGTCATCGATCTGCAAATAAATTGTCAATCGTTCAGATACCGTGACCAAGATTACTCCTGAATACAAATAGTGGGAAATAGAGTATAACCTCGATTATCCGAACCAAATGGGACGCGAGCAGAACAGTGAAGCTGTGTTAAGCGATATAGCGCTTAACGTATCGAAAAAGTAACGCCCAACAATGTAAAGATACGAGAATTTCACGCAATAGTTCGGATAATAGAAATTTTATCCGAACCGGCGGCGGCTCAGATAACAGAGGGTTCGGATAATCGAGGTTCTACTGTACATACTTCCAGCATCGTGACATGCTTCGGCTTTTCCTTGAGCAATTCCCACAGAAGACCGCCGTCGCCACCTCCGAGAATGACGATTTCTTTTCCGGCGTAACACTCTTTGCCTCGCTGCATCAACGTTTCCGTGTATATCAGGTCCGCCTCGGACATATCTGAAAAATAAGAATTGTTTTATTCGCGATCGACGAAGAAATATTTTTCACTGAACTTCCATAATCGTGTTCGTACATACTTTGCAACTCGTCTAGCACCAGCAGATTCCCGAGGGATTTCGAGTGAACGATTTGTACTTTTTGGTACGGCGATCTCGCCTCGAAGACCAGCTTGTCGATATCGTACTCTAGCAGCCTTTCATCTTGAAAAGTAATTGGTAAACTGTCGTTGGCGCTTGCGTAAAAAAAATAATCGGTGAAAAAAACTAATGTCAATGTATCTGATGATTCGCTGCTGTTGTATTTAGTGATAAATCCGTGCAACGATGATGCGCCAAGTAGGGAGTTACGTGAACGAAGTCACCATGCTTTGGCCATGCTATCGCAAAGGAAATTCTACTGCCAATATTAGATTAACGAAATGGGAGAATTAATCAATTGCAATTAATATCGAAATGGTAAAGGTAACAATATGTTTGCGAAATTCATTCGTCATTTTTTTTTTTTGCCATCCCAAAGCATAAACAAGGCCTATCTAGTCGTGATGGGTATCAACGACGACGAAATGCGATAATTTGCAAATAATTGACGAAGCGACGATTAACTCGATACATCGAACGGCCCAAAGCATTCTCATTAATCTGACTTCGATACATATACATAAATTTTCTTTTGTAGATACTTGCTATCGATCTTACAAGTTGCAGGCAGCCCTTTCAAACTCTATAGCTCATCATAGCGATTCGTTTGTTATTGTCTTCTCTTCCAATATTGCTCGACCGTAATTCACAATTATAAATAAACTCACCGG
>JAPYZD010002772.1:0-14874 GCA_030522725.1 Ichneumoninae sp. B BG-2022a
ACAATCTTATCAGCATCTTTCATATGCTTGATTTTTTTCAGATTTTTATCCGATCGAGAAGTGTTTGTAATTCTCTTTTATTCCTCTCAAACTTAGGCGACGTCAGTCATTGCGTTAGTACTTAAGGTAGCGCAAATATTAAATCTTTAAAAAATAATCATTTTAACACACACAAGAGAATAATTTATTCACGGACAGATCATCAAGTGGATCGGATGGCTCTTGGCTACCGCAGCTTTCTGCTTCTGCATCTTTAGCTTCAGAAAGTTTCAAGACATTAACTATGAGTACGAGCCAGTTTGGGAGACTTTTTACGCCGCTTTTGCGAGATCTCTGTGGTCATTTGGCGTGGCATGGGTTATTTACGCAACCGTGCGTGGTTTTGGAGGTAATTCATTTTATTCGTGAACAGTAACATTTTACATTTCTATACATTTCTATCAAGTGCATTGATCTATTTTGACAAATCATATGAATTCTGTGATTTTTAATAATTTTTTTTTCCCCAGGTCCGGTGACAACGATACTATCGTTATCAATATTTAATCCATTCAGTCGAATATCTTACTGCGTGTACTTGGTACATTATATGATTCTATTGATGAAAGTCGGTTCTCTGCGTGTACCTCGTTACTTTACTGATTTTAGTATGGTAAGCATCCAATAAATTGTCAAGAGACGCGACAGCATGTTTTTTTTTTTTTAACGGAACGCTACTATAAAATTTTTCTATCGATGATACTTGAAAACGGAGCATCGGATCAGAATTTTCACAACACTTATCCTTACGGTCATAACTGTTCGGCATATGCCAATATACGAGCACCGCAAAAAATTAATTATTATTTTATGAAAAAACTTATCATATTGAAGATATTAACAACATCTCAGTCAATTATGATTTTTTATTATTCTTTTTTTAGTTCAATTTGTTTCTGAGTGACTTCATACTGTCTGTTGTCCTCGGATTCCTGTGCAGCCTGTTGTTCGAGTCGCCGATGTTGATATTGGAAAAAATCATTACGAAACCGCGTCGAGGCAGGAAGGATGAATTGAGAAAAGAACTGAAGGATGAAAAAGTGGAGAACGGCATTGACAATCCAGCAGGGGATTTGCATTAATCGTCTGTGGCAATGCCATTATATTTAGCTAAATAAAACAATAATAACGACGTAAACGACGAATTAAAAAATGTGTGCGCTTTTTAAATAAATCTATCGGATGTGACTATATGAAAAAGAATTAATAATGTTTTTATGAAATTATGCTATAATTCATTTTTGTCGAGAACAATTATATCTGCAACAGCAATAAGGCAATATTTATATATATCTCTATCTGCTTATCTGTCGGAAGATCACACACGTGGAGTTCCCCATTTAATGGACCCAATTTATCTCTATTAACATCCGGTCGCTTCGATGATCGAGATCGGAAAGCTTTTAAGATAAAAAGAAGCAATTCTATCGTTATCACGACCAGACACAAAATGTTCTTATCCCTATCAGACAGTGAATTTATACTTTTGCCTATTTGTTTCTTTTTTTCCTTTAATAATCGGAGCGATCGGTTGACGATGAGTGAAGACTAAAATCAATCTTGAAAGAATCGAAAACATACGCGATATATTTTCCACCTGTTTCATTTATGTCTTATCTCGTAGATGTTTGAAGTCTCGATATATCTTTTTCTATACAAAGTGACGATTGATCATTGGGAAAATACCAGTCACAGTGACGATACGCTCACAGTTGGGCGATTAAATGTCAACATGCGACCAGCTTTGTTCATTTCATTGACGTTTCTCTTGGTGGCGAATGTTTCCATTGCGGAGACTGCACCGAATTTCGCGAGAAACCAATATGACGATCGGATAAATGAAGAATTTTTTAAAGCACTTTTGCCGGTGAATGTCTTGAAAGAAATCGTTGATCAAAACGTTGGTAATTCGACAGTTGTGAATAATGGTCCGAACAACAAATGTTTGGAACAAGTGACATTTTTTGCCAAAGAGTTGGCGAGCGGCGCGACATGGGCACTAAAAAGTACGGTAATATTTATTTCTTGTTTTTGGAATAAATACCAGAACGAAAAATATTTTTTTACTTTCATTAAATGAAATTATCCAATGGCGAGACAATGAGATTTTTTAAATTAAATTTCAGTCCCAAAACTTTATTTCTGTTTCGAGATCGTAGCATGTTTGCAACGCTGGTAACCGAGAGTTTTATTGAATTGATGAAAAAAATGATTAGCTATCAAAGTTGAAAGCGATTATACAAAATAAAAAAAAAACAATATTTCAGTGTTGGACGCCTCGACGAAATTACCATCGGGTATCTTGATGGGGAATCTTGTCGATTTGGGTATGTACGACGAGTGTGTGGCTATCAGGGTCGAAGAGGCTGGCGCGGAAATTCGTGGTCGTCATTGCATGTACAGCGTGTCTGTGAATATCAAAGAGATACAATTTTCGCAAACTCTGTCCGTTTGTCTGCCGGCAACTTGCGACGCGGAAGACATTAAAGCTGTCTTGGACGAGGCTCTAAATATAATCGAAGAAAGTAAAATTGATATATCCATTACTGAGGCTACTTGTTCGAGTGTCGAATCACCCAAATGGACCGCAGGAGGTATAACAACGCTGTTAGTATAATTCATTTTTTTATTACTAAAAATTGTAGAATCGTTGCTTAAAATTTGTATGATTATTCAAATGTTTATTTAATATTTTTATTCAAAACTGTCTCTTGAGACAATAAAAGAAATGTGCTCATTTCGTTATGTTTGTTTTAACTTGGATTAATATTACTCATAAAAAATTATGTTTTTTGCAAACACATTTAACTTTTTTTCGTTCCTCTACAAAATTTGTTTTCTATACTAAATGTATGATTAATTTGTTTTTCTGTATTTTCAGCGTCGGATTCAGTCTGCTGTTACTGTTTCTCTTTATTTGCACAATCACCGACATTTTTTTAAGGCATTCCAAATTTTGCATTTCAACGAACCGTGAACTTGTGGTGCTTTCGAAATTTTCCCTTTATTCTAACGCTGTTCGAATATTCAGTACGAAAACTACATCTCAAACACTGCCCGCCATTCAAGGACTTCGATTCGTCAGCATGTGCTGGGTCATACTCGGACACGAGTATTTCATGTCTCTTTCCTCACGTCCCATTAATTCTGCCGACTTACGCGAGGTTCGTTTTGTTTTTTCTTCATTACAATATATTATATAACAATCCATTTAATTACATTACATAATCCCTGATGTATGGTAATACGGCCGGTCAATTAACGAAATATTATTTAAGCAATTTTTTTCTAAATTGCATTTTTTCCATAATGTTTAATGCGCCAATTTTTATTAATGAATAAAAAATTATTTCAGTGGGCTTTATCGTGGAATTCCGTCTATATAATGATCGCTCCGTTTGCCGTAGATACATTCTTCACGATAAGTGGATTTCTCATATCGTATCTTTTTCTGAAGGAAATGTCTAATGGTCGAAGCTTTAATTTAATCGAATACTATATTCATCGTTATCTAAGGTATTATATGCGTCGATCACGCAAACTTAATGTATGATTGATGGATCATATGTCTTTTCGCTTAATTACATTAATCATTAACTGTATATTCGTTTTTTCACACACTAAGACTGACGCCAGCATACGCTGCAGTGCTACTCATGATGATATTTATTTTTCCACGAATGGGATCCGGCCCTATCTGGCAAAAAAATATTGGCCTAATGGAAGACAACTGCAGAAACAATTGGTGGCCTATGTTGTTATACGTTCACAATTATGTCAATAAGAAATATTTCGTAAGTTCTCATAGATGTTGAAGAAAACTATTATTATTTTTATTGTTATTATTAAATATACATGAGATCAATGTTTTTCGATTAATCTGTTCATTTTCAATATATATCTAGTATTGTCTCGGTCACTCGTGGTACTTGGCAGTAGAAATGCAATTTTTTTGGATATCACCTCTGATTCTGTATCCCATGTCGAGAAAACCGAAGATCGGTCTCATTATCTTGGCGATCTTATTCGCTGCGTCGGTTATAGTACCTGGTAAAATGTCCTACGATGACAAACTGGCATCTGGCTTATTCATAAACAATAAGTAAGTCTTATTTTTTATAAAAAAATGTTAATCGTCTATAACCGGATGGTCCACCTCAGTAAGGTTGATGTATATCTGAAGCATTTCGTAAGTTTACGAATTTCGAAAAATCTTTTTGTTCTTAGAGAGGTCAAATCGATGACGCTCGATTTTTACACGGCAACGCACAACAGAGCTTCTGCCTGGCTCATCGGTGTATTTTTTGGCTACATACTCTTCATGAAAATTGAACGCCCAAGAATAGTACGTCGATTGTAATTGATTTACGATTTCGTGAGTAATAATGTATAATAACGTGTTTATTAACGTATAGATTATGAGATTGATTGGCTGGCTCTTAGCTACGGCATCGTTTCTCTTCTGCGTGTTCACCGCCAGGAATTATCAACTGGATGGTTACCAATATCATGTAGTTTGGGAAACTTTTTATACCGCTGTGTCGAGACCCGCATGGTCGGCTGCTGTGGCCTGGATTCTTTACGCCTGTGTACGCGGATTCGGAGGTATGAGATTTTTTTACATTTGTATTCGGTAGTTTTATTTGTATGTCGTAATATTTTCGGCATTCTTGAAAATAGTGGGTTGCAGTTTTCTTCCTTATCGACTGCGATAACTCATCTTTTGCCTCGAAAAAAATTGAAACTATACTGTTTTTTATATTTTTATCTTAGGGCCAGTGACACAGCTTCTATCACTCGGCATTTTCCATCCATTCAGCCGAATATCTTACTGCACGTATCTGGTACATTTCGTAATACAGAGAATGAGAATCAGTGCTATACGCGTGCCGCGTTATTTCAGTGATTTTATCGTCGTTAGTATCCGTCAATCAATTAATTACAATCAGCACTGCGATTTGTATGTTTTCAAAATTTTAATGTATTAAAATTTTTTTTTTATTTATTTTTTTTCAGTTGAATAATTTTTTTAGTGATTTCGTACTAGCCATCACCGTCGCATTCGCCTTCAGTCTCGTCTTCGAATCGCCGTTTTTAATATTGGAAAAATTGGTTATGAAACGCCGCAGAACCACGACCACCGATGCATCGACGAAAGAAGACAAGGATAATAAAGAAGTCGAAAACGGTATTGACAACCCGGTTTTAACGCAGGATGATGGGCACACCGCTCGGACGACACGTTTATAGAACAAAATATGTACATTCAGAATATAAAAAGATAAAAAAGAAACATAAAAATGTCAGCAATTAAAAAAAAAGATTTTCCGACACCGGGAATCGAACCCGGGCCTCCTGGGTGAGAGCCAGGTATCCTAGCCACTAGACAATGCCGGATGAGATATTATCGTTGAATCTCCCGACTCTCTTAAAGTGTATCCGAAATTCTTATTTTGGAATGATCCACTTGAAAAAAAAAAATCAAAAAGATTTTCCGACACCGGGAATCGAACCCGGGCCTCCTGGGTGAGAGCCAGGTATCCTAGCCACTAGACAATGCCGGAGAAGATATGGGAGGGTGTATCGAAAGTGAATTTATTCTTAAAATTCCGACATAGTTAAGTATATTAATAACAAAAAACGTTATTCAAAACATGTGAATTATTGATTCGACATTACAGTTTCAAACATTTTTATTAGCTCACCATGTAATGCTGAGTTTTCTTTAGCTCTTTTTTGCTTTCAGTTCATATTCAATTTTTTTATTTAAAACAGGAAACGCATTTAGTAACTTAGATGGTCAGTAAATTATTAAACCAGTGGCTATTTGTTATTAATAAAAAATATTTTGTCGAGTAAAAGGTAATATTTAGAACCCGTGAATAAAATCATTTCCCGTTTACATCTATGTGATTTTTAACAATTTTTGGTTCTTTAAAGGTAACAAATAAAATCATCGCATATTACGAGTAAACAAGGACGGACGACGCATGGCGCGGCAGAATAAAGTGGAGGGGGTAGTCGAGTCGATGCGTCTAGAACGGAACGACCGACCGCCAGCCTCAGCCAGAAACTGAAATTTTAATTAAGACACTATTTATCTTTAAAATAATAAACTTGATCCAATTTTTTATGCGATTATTTAAATCCGTAGAATGTAATGAACGAATGAATGGATGACCTAACGAAATTGCACTTCTGAAATGGCTGCATCAGTCGGCTTTTTTGCATTGCCCGATCTAAACATTTATTCGAGCAATAGTTAAAATGTAGACTTACGAAAGGAATTGTTTTTATGAATAGTTACAAAACAAAGATTTTGGACCTAATATAAGAGAGGAGGTTTTTGCATTTACATATCATCCGGCATTGTCTAGTGGCTAGGATACCTGGCTCTCACCCAGGAGGCCCGGGTTCGATTCCCGGTGTCGGAAAATCTTTTTTTTTCCCTCAAGTTAATGGTAAACGAATAAGAATTTCGGATGCAATTGAAAAACGTTGGGAGATTCTATACTAATATATCATCCGGCATTGTCTAGTGGCTAGGATACCTGGCTCTCACCCAGGAGGCCCGGGTTCGATTCCCGGTGTCGGAAAATCTTTTTTTTTTCCTGAAGTTAATGATAAACACATAAGAATTTCGGATGAAATTTAAAACAGTTGGAAGATTCTCTACTCATATATTATCCGGCATTCTTTTGACGCGGAGTTTTTTTGCTTAATTTTTTCCCCACTCGCACTGTCCACCTCATCCTTACAAGCCTGTAATCTTCTCAAATAATTGCTGTTAATGTAATATATTGCGATACGCGATTGGTGACTGCACTAAAAACTCTCAGGTTCATACGTTTGCAAATGTATATAACGTACTCAATTGAATAAATATCACTGAAATCAACATCCGGCATTGTCTAGTGGCTAGGATACCTGGCTCTCACCCAGGAGGCCCGGGTTCGATTCCCGGTGTCGGAAAATCTTTTTTTTCTGATTAACGGAGTTTTTTTTATTTTAAACAATAATAATTTGAGTCTGAATTTTTGTTTTTAGTTTTATCTTGTTATTATCTATATACATATATATGGTTTGTCTATAAGCTGTCGACCCGCTGGTGTGCGTATCAATTCCGCGTTAAATCAGGGTTGTGAGTGCCGTTTCCGACTTCTTTATTACCCTTCTTTCGTTAATGCATCGGCGATTTTTTCCGACTGAGACAATAATCTTCGGAGGTCTTCCTCAGTCTTAACGTCATCGCCAAACAGATGATTGTTATAATGTAAGAAGAGACGTTGTTAGGTCTGGAAAGCGTAATTTCATGAAACCTTCACACTAAATCCCTAAAATGAATATGCCATTTGAAGAAAGAATGTCTAAGGTCGCATTTGTCCAGATTTCAAAATATCCACCGGACGGTTTTTGAAATGAGACCAGCAGAAGGTAAGATTTCGTTGAAGTAAGTAGTGCCCTCCCGGTGCGTGATTATTCTCAATGTCTACACGTCCCGCACCGCAAGATCTATCCCTTCCAAGTCGCCACCAAAGTCGCAGAGTACCTTGATTCACAGCAACCGGCGAGATTGGACGCTGACGACTTACGCAATCATCGCCAGTCGCGTGGCTTCTGTTGCGTCGGCGCATTACGCGCCAGAAGTCATTGCCGACGACGAAGAGGTCTGTGACGAAGCCGGGAGGCCAGCGGCAGTAGGCAGCAGCGACCAGCTTGGGAGCTTCCACAAAATGAGCAGCACCAGCAGCAGGAGAGGTTCGTTAAAATGTTGATGCTAAATAAAACTTCTAGCTGGTTGGGACGATGCCACATGCTCTAATTCTGTGGAGGGGCAGCCCAGTGGCGTTTGCGGCCAGGGCGTCGTGAGAGTGCGTAGGCTTTTTCGTGCGAGGCCATTTCTCGGCACTTTAGGATAGTCTGGTTCTTCGAGGTGGTGTCAGGAGACCCGAACGGAGAGTCGAGTTGGGTGAGCTAGGAGCGTGTTTGGGTAAGGGGAAGGGAAAAGACGTCGGAAACGGAGAGAAACACGGCAGAAGGGTCAAGACACCCGCTCACGACCTGGTCCATCGACTTCGGCACATCCGGCGACGTGTATCGGAGAGAAAAAGACGGGGAGAGAGAAAGAGAGACTTGGCAAAGAGGATCGCGAAGCGTGTCGCGGTCAGGGAAGAAACGAAGAAGGTGCGGGTTCTCGGTGTCGTTTCGCAATGAATCTACTTCTTCAATGTGAAGATTGATGGAACATGGCTGTGCCCAGTCTGGGCAAGTGCGTCGTCCTCTCGGTCTTCGTGCTCGTCATCTACACCAGTTGTTGCGCGTTCAGGATTCGCGATGCGATACAGTCAGCCGGAACTGTCGAACAGTCGCGCACCAGTGTCTGCGACGGTGGGACTTTCGGCAAGTGTCCAGGTGATCCTCGTGCAGTTTCTTCGTCGGCGTCGAGAAGGAAATACGACAGAGTCGAGAACGACGCTAACCGTGCGAGAATCAAGAGTCGGCAACCACCTGTCGAGGCTGAGGCGAGTGCTGAATCGGCACAAGATGATGATGGCGGGTACGTAGGAAAGGCTTCTGCACATTTTTCTACATTCAAAGGTGCTAAATGGACGCGCAACACGCCGGAAGCTAAAAAGGTCAGGCTTGGACGCAGTGCAGGTAAGGAAAAAAGAGAAGTTGTGGATCACAGTGAGGAGGCCGTACCTACGGAAGAGGATGACGATGATGACGATGACGAAGAGACCGACGAAGACGACATTGAGGAAATCGACGCAGACTCAGACGACGACGATGGCGTCGAGGTATCGAACGCTGATGACTCCGAGGAAAGCGATGAAGCTGTTGTCATCGACGCTGACGAAGATGATGATGATGAAGACGAAGATGAAGACACAGACGAGGACGGAGATGGAGACGAAGACGAAGACGAGATTGAAGAGGTATCGAACGACAATGGCGATGAAGACGAAGATGCTGAAGATGATGACAGTCGAAGTGACGACGAAACGAAAAACGACGACGTCGACGATGATGACGATAAAGACGTGAAAGCTGCGGTGAAGAAATTGCCCGGGAAAGAATCGACTCGTACGGGTTCCACGATTGGTCCCAAGAAACACAAGGATGACAAACCTGACGAGTCAGCGATTGAAAATGATTCAGAGGAGAAAACTCGTCATCCAGAAAAGAGGATTGACAGGGAGATCAAGGTAGCGCCGAAGAGTGACGTTGAAGGAGATAGCGGCATGGATGAAGAGTCGGATGACACGAAGAGTGAGTTGGATGATACGAGGAAACAATCGACGACTAAGTTGGTAAAAGAAAGTGGGAAGCAAGTCGATAGGGAAGCGAGGAAGAAATCGGTGAAGAAGGATGCCAAAGACGAAAGTAACGAAAGTATCGAGGATGGCGAAACGGACGAAGAGGAGGACGAGGAAGAACACGAAACGGCTCCGGTGACACAACCGCCTATGAGAAAATTAGAAAAAGTCAGATTGGCCGACAAGGACAAGGTACAATCGGTCGTAGTGGCCAAAACCTTGACGCCGGCTAATGTCGTTCTGGAAAAACCGGCGGAGCCTGAAGAGAGGTTAAAAAAAATCGAAGAGACGAAGAGGCTGAAGAAGAAAGAAACCGAAGTGGTAGCGAAGGTGGCCAAAGCCGAAGAACAAAAGACAACGAAGCCTGGAAAATCCGAAACAAATGTGAAAGCGGAGATTTCTTCCAAAGTGGCGAAAGACACAACGTCGAAGAAATCGGATAAATCGGATGTAAAATTGGAGACACCCCATCCAACATCGGATAGTTCGGCGTCGCATGTAAAAAAGGCTGAAAAGTCTGCGGTTAGGAAAACGAAAGATGAGCAGCCGGAGATCAAGGCATCGACGAAGAAATCGGTGAAGACGAATGTCGAGGCTTCACCTGAGACGAAAATTGTCGCCAAAAAAATCGATGGCTCCAGCAAAGCGGATAGTGAGTAAACATTATTTAGCGTGCATTTTAATTAATTAACTGATTAAAATTAGCTGCGCATTAGTTAATTAAATTAGTACAATTATTTAAACGCAGTGGGTGAAAATGGAATACTAAAATTATATTTTCTCTCGATTTACAATCATCAATTTTCGAGATACTGTGCGTTAAAATTATTCGCGATTTTCCAGACAAACATGAATCGAAGCCGAAAGCGAAGAAGCGCGCTGACGCTTCGATATCTTTGACTGAGCTAAACGACATGATATTGCGGGCACCGACCTTCGTGCCAAATTTCACTGCCATCGAGGATCCAATCTGTCACCAGCACGGCAAGATATTTCTCCGACAATTGCGCGGTTACAAATTGTGGGCGCTTCAAAGTGAGTTTTTGCAATAAATATATCGATCTCATAAAAATAAATTAATTATGTTAAATTAAATTCGATCGGATCAGATCAAATCAGGTGAAATCAAACTAAATTACAGAATTTGCTAAATAATTATTTTTTTATGTCCTGTAAATAAATTCTTTGAGTTAGAAGAAATTTTCTTTAGACGTGTATTTCAGTGTTGGATGCAGGCGCGAAGATACCGTCCGGTTTGCTAAAAGGAAACATCAATCAACTCGGTGACTTTGACCAGTGCTTGGGAATAACAGCTCGCGTGAAAGTCGATGAGAAAACGGTTAAAGTCCAGGGCAAGTATTGCCTAGCGACGATCGATCTCCATGCTTCACTTGCAGACATGAAAGTACCGGTCAACTTTATGCAGAGCCGCGGATTTGTTCGTGGAAGTATGCATGATGTAAGCAATTGGTAGTTATTAACTAAGAAAATGTCCATCGAATATAACGAAAAAAATTCAGCGACAAAAACCTTTTCGGTCACTCAAGAATTTTCAAAATGACGAATGCAGTCTCTCAAAAACAGCGTGTATCACAAAAATTGTGTAATAAAGATGACACGACTGTATATTTTTATTTACTTTTTTATAGCCATATTTTTAGTTCTGTTTATAAAAAAAATAGTTCGGCAATAGGTAAATCTTGATATATGTGTTTTGCAGGCGGGCCACTTCATTCCGAGATTCACGACCGCCAACTGGGCAATGTGCATTCCTGCTGCGTGTTCGGCCGAAGATGCGCGGAGTGCTATTGAAAGTTCTCTGAGTCATTTGAACGTATCGTCGGGCATGAGATTCACCGTCGACGTCGATCCCGAAATGTGCTATGTACGTCAAAAGGGGCAAACATATTCAAAGGAGACTATTGGTGTGCTGTGAGTAAAAAAAAAAGAATTGTTACCGGAGAAAGTAGAGGGACTTAAAGTCATTGCCTGAAAAGCGGCGGCGCTCTCGCCGTGGCCTTGTAATGCAACGCGACTTCGCTTTCCCTCTCCGACTCTTTTATTTTTCAACCGCCTTCCGATAAGGAAACGTTCGCGTCTGTGACATTTTTTCCAAAAAAGAGAAAATTACAGACCATTACATAACATTTGTTTTTTCTTCCAAAAAGACTAGATATGTTCATCGAAATTATAAACGAAAGATAAACATCTTATAATATATCTAATTGATACAAATAAATCGACACATTTTTTTTTCTGCATTTTATATTTTTATATTTCACAGATACTTTTACGCAATCATAATTTGCGTAGTACTCGTCGCGACTGTGCGAGATTACATCGTTAGTCCGCAAGGCAAAGGTAAATGGAGCGATGCAATTATTGCCCGTAGATGATAATTAGATTTTAGATGTTGGATTGATTTATTGCTTATATAGAGTGAGGTCTCTTATAGCAAGAGCGGTAAAACAGATATTCACATTTTCCTTTTTTTATTTTTCTTTTACATGATATTCGCTAAGAGAGAACATAATATAATATAATAATAGCAGGTTGTCAGCCGATCGGCTCTCACCGATGCTTGGTAATCTTCCCTTGAACTGTTTAATAGATCAGCCTACTCTTCCAGAAAAATTAAATAATTTTTATTACTCAAAACGGCAAATGTAACGTAAATATAAAACGTATATATTTTTTCAGGAAATTATTCCGAAAGGATCATAATGTCATTTTCGCTTCGAAGAACATTGAAGATTTTAACGAAGGAAGGACGATCGGATGGCGGTGAGATCAGTTGCGTTCACGGAATAAGATCACTCACCACAGTTATGCTCTACGTAGCTCACAAACTCATACCGACCGGACAGATGCCTTACGCTAATCGGATCTCCATAACTGAGGTAGGGGCATTTTTTTGGAACGAGGAATGACGAAGCTCAGAAAGCTATCATGTTCTTTTCCTCACCCGGAAAAAAAATTTATTTGACGGCCACTGTTTAATTGGTTTAAGTAAAATATTTATTTGATTTAAATAAATATTTATTTAAATGAAGTAAATAGTTACTTAAATGAAGTAAATATTTATTTAAATTAAATACATATTTATTTTTATTAAATAAATATTTATTTAAAGCAAATAAACAGTGGCCGTCAAATAAATAATTTTTCTAGGTGCTGAGAATTCCTTCTCTACCGTTTTTAAAGCATTCAGTGATTTTTGTGTATGTAGAGGAGAGTGAGGCAAAATGGAACACCGGGAACTTTTTTTTCTTCCCCGAAAAATTGGCAAGAATAGTTCGTCGAAACTACGGTGTTCCATTTTGCCCCACTTGCCTGTATATACAGATCGCGGATTTCATATCGTTCTGTTCGACGTTGCCGATCTTTGTTGTTCATTTCCCGAAACAGATTTCCAATAATCCAATGAGTTCAGTTCTGCGGGCTTCCGTGGTTTACACGGATTGCTTCCTGCTGCTCAGCGGCCTCCTGACCGCCTTCAACATGGCCAGAGAGTCGGCGAAACGAGGCGAGATTCGATGGTTCTGTCGTTTCATCGCACGATTTATCAGGTACATTTTTTTTTCATTCGATCAATTATTTAATTTATTTTTTTATACAGATTCAATGTAAAATACGGTAAAAGTATTGAATATTAATTATCGATTATTGTGAATAAACGTTTGCAGGCTGACTCCGGCGTTGTTGGTGATGGTCTTTTGGTACGCCTACGTCATGGAGCATATCGGTTCCGGACCGCAGTGGAACAGCGTCGTCGTAGCCAATGCCGAATTGTGCAAGCAAAATTCGTGGACCAATCTTTTATACATACAAAATTTTTTTCCATTCGAAGAAATGGTGAGACATTAGACAATCATTTGTCGTTTCATGCTTTCGCGATACCGTATACCGATTTTTTTTCTGCGTACCGATTAACGATCTCTTTGTCGTGTACCGATTATCCATATTTTTCGTTAGATCGATTACCGATTTTTTTCCGGAGATTGATTACCGATATTTTTTCCGTAGATCGATTATCGATATTTTTTTCCGTAGATCGGTTACCGATATTTTTTCCGGAGATCGATTACCGATATTTTATCCGTAGATCGATTACCGATATTTTATCCGTTGATCGATTACCGATATTTTATCCGTAGATCGATTACCGATATTTTATCCGTAGATCGATTGCCGATATTTTATCCGTAGATCGATTACCGATATTTTATCCGTAGATCGATTACCGGTATGATATCCGTAGATCGATTACCGATATTTTTGACGTAGAATGAAGACCGATATTTTTTTCTCAATGATATCGTCGATGTCTGTTCAACAGTGCGCCACACACACTCATCAACTCGCCTTGGACATGCAGCTCACCCTACTCGCTCCGATATTCGTATTTTTCCTGACGTTCAAGCCGATCGTAGGAATTCTTCTCGTATTTTTTCTCCTCCAAGTCTCGGCGACTCTGCGCTATTTCGCCACGACGAGCAATCACCTGTCGCTCATTATTTTTCATGGAATAACGTGAGTCCGTCAATCATTCTTGACACAAATGACGTCGATTGTGAAGAGAATAAAAATCATCGAACAATGTCGGATGTTGGATAATCGCAATTACCGTTTCAGGATAAAGCAACTTTACAGAACTGCAAATCTTACCTACGCTCTGCCGTTACATCGAGCGACACCGTATGTCTTTGGCGTTGGCCTCGGTGTTCTTTTGCACTACACCGGTAAAAATTTCCGAGTGTACCGAGTGAGTGACCATTGAAAAAAAAAAAAAATTATGCACAAAAAAAATATTTAAAAAATGACGAATTCGTTAAAAAAATTTAGTTTCTTTGCAGATTTTCGTGATTTTGGGTTGGTTGCTCGCCACGGCGTTGGGTTCTTGGTCGTTGTTCTCGCCATGGCGACTGGCTAGAAGGGATTACTCCTACGATGTCGAGGAAGCAGCTCACTACGCTGTAATCGGTCCGGTTTCGTGGTCGATCGCCCTGTGTTGGGTCATATTCGCCTGTTTCACCGATCACGGCGGTACGAAAGCTTAGCATCGAAATTAAATTTTTCAAAGATTTCATGTGCCTATTTTCTCAATTTTTATAAATTTTCTTCCAGGCGTCGTTAACAAGTTTCTCTCGAGCTACTGGATGACGCTCTTCAGTCGCATATCATACGCCATTTACCTGTGCCAATTCGCTGTATTTTTTCACAACGTTGGAACGACAAGATACACGAGCGATGTGCAGATTCACAGACTCGTGAGTATGCACGATTGATTAATCGTGGAATCCGGACTTTGATCCAAAGCAGTCCTTGGATTCGTATTCGCCAACAAAACACATCGAAACAAGTGGAGAAAAAAATTATATCATTACATAGGGTAAAAGTGATGAATATGGCCTACCTCAATTAAGGAGGGAGTCTCGCTGCGCGCTGACTTCGCATAAGTTCGACAACAATAAGAGAAAATTGCAAGTACTTCTTGATGGTGTAAAAATCTGAA
>JAPYZD010002773.1:0-14868 GCA_030522725.1 Ichneumoninae sp. B BG-2022a
GCGGTACAGTGTAGCTAAGTCGGCTACGGACGCACTGGAAGTTAGGTAGCTTAGCTGAGTGCGGGTAGGGAGTGATAGGGGGGAATCGGGATGGGGTCCATAAAAACCCGAAAGGGTATACGATGGAATTGGAACAATAAATAAAAAAAAAAAAATAGTAAATAAAGGGGTCCTTCGAAATTGTCGGCTGAGAGAGCGTTCGATAAATTCGCTCTACCAATCATCTTGACATGGAGAACGTATACAAATTACATGTGACCAAAAGAAGTGGCGTTCCATACGAGATTCATCGAAGGCGTTATATACTCCGTTTCGGGGTTGCACGGAATAAATCGAATCAGTCTAAAGTCTGTCAGCTGTCCGTGGAAGTTGGGGTAGCAAATATATTCGGATACAGAGTCATATATATCGCTTCCACGTACTCTCAAAATTCAATCCAGCTCCCTCGTGCTCCATTCGGCTCAACGACGCCGACGGTGAATGTGTGACGCTTTCAAAATGTACTTTTCCGCGCTTGCTTTCACGCCGCAATACCCTACCGGAGACATCCCGAGAGGTACCGTGATCGATAAAAAAAAGTATTATTGCGGACATGTCGTGCATATTTAGGTGAAATGTACTGTGGACCACCAGATACCTTAATACGAGATCTAAGGATACATAGTCAACGGTAGCGCAGACAAGCCAGTCTAATTGCTTACCCCAAGCTTGTCAAGCACTTGTCAAGAAATTGCACAAAATATCGACGACAATATCGCAATGATAGTTGCTAGCACGAGATTCCAGCACATTGGTGGCAAAAATCGAACTACTGTCGCTATATTTATATATGTCAGCTATCAGCTTATATAGCTATAAGCTGATTTTCTTTTTTTAACCGTTGTCTTATTGGATTTTATTAATGTCCATGTAGGGACCCTTAATTGAACCGGATTATGCATTTTTTTTAGTGGCCCCAATTAGCTTTCCAATATTCGCGCTTTATTCCGAGATGATGTAAGTAATTCGAGATTCCTAGGTAGTCATGGAAAAGATTCACTTGCCGTCAATATGCTCCTAAGAATTTTCGGCATTGAATACTGGCAAATCTCGTGCGCCATATGCTAATTATTTGCTGGCGGTTTGTCGGCAAAATGCAGTCTAGGGAATACCTACACATCGGCTTTTTCATCTTAACCTTTATCTTATTGGATATTATTAACGTTCATGTAGGATCCCTACACTACCATACTACCTAATAAAACCAGATTATGGATTTTTTTAATGCCTCCAATTGACTTTCCAATATTTGCACTTTATTCCGAAATGATGTAAGTAAGTCGAGAGTTGTGGGTAGTCATGGAAAAGATTCAGAAAGCAATTTATCATAACATACACCTGCATACACTTAAGTCGTTGTTCGTAGTGAGACGCAAAGCACCCAGCAAGACTTGTTGACAATTTGCCGACAAAATGCTCCGAAGAATTTTCAGCATTGAATGCTGCAAAAACATATGCAAATGCAGATGCACTTTACTCAATTTCGCCACAATCCCGTGCGATCAAATGCTACCTACTTGCTGGCGGGTTGTCGACAAAACGCTATCTGAGAGATAAGGTCAACATGAATCCGGGACGCGCATAATCACAATGCACAGTTGCTTTGATTTCGGAACCCGAAGAATTCCACTCACAAAATCTGAAACTTCAACGCGGCAAATAATAATTCCAAACCAAATAGCCCCGAGGAAGGTAGGAAGTGAGCGCTCGACTCCATCCATAGTTCCGGGCTCCATTGAAGATTTTAATCCTTTCCGCAGCATTTTAATCGCTATTGTGAACCCGTTGAATTTTTTTACATTCATTCATTTATAAGCGGACATTTAACTTCCTGCTGGGACGAAAATTCTAACGAAGCGAGATTCGAATGTTTGCCAGAAATAAATTGTACCTCCGTAGCTGTTGCCACTTTTTCACTCGGCGCTGAATCGACAATAGAGAAAAGAAATTTAAACAAAAGACAAGTCAGGCGAAAGAGTCTTCCCTCGTTTTTGAGGAAAATTAAATGAGCAAACAAACAGACGGCCGTCTGCAGGGGCGCTTATAAATACGGTACCGGATGTATCTGGTA
Source organism: Ichneumoninae sp. B BG-2022a (assembly GCA_030522725.1). Lineage (NCBI taxonomy): Eukaryota > Metazoa > Arthropoda > Insecta > Hymenoptera > Ichneumonidae > Ichneumoninae sp. B BG-2022a. Next base: position 2,111 of record JAPYZD010002773.1, read on the forward strand.
TGTAAATTCGCGTATAACTAAAATATAAAACTGAGCGCAAAAGCGGCCGGAGAAACGGGGCAGCGAAATTTGAGGCAGGAAATTTTCTTACAAAAGTGTGGAAAATTTATTACTGCAGCACTATAATCGCAACAAATACATACTATGATAGGGTGGGTTGTATTAGGACGGCTTCCGGCCAGTGTACCAGCTGTGACCATTTTCACCATTATTTATTTCAAGTACTTGCTCGCCCGTATACCCGTGAAGATGCCTCGCAAATATTCTCACAAATTTCACGGAATTATCCACTAGATTTTACATAACAACATGATTGTTCCCAATTCGAAAATGCTGGAGGCAACAGGATTGGAAATCCTGTTTTATGTTGCCTGTATCGTGCGATCGATCGTCGGAGGTCCACACACACACACTCTAACTGGCTTATGTACGGCATTGTACCTCGAAGTAAGCCGAGAAGACGGATTGAACATTATCCTCGTGATTTCTCTGGCCGTACTGGCATTTTTCGTTTACCGAATCGCGGACATACTTATGTCTACATAACAACCGGCCTGCACCATCAGCCAGGGTTTACTTGTTCGCACGGAGAAAAAGGGCAGTATTTTCTACTATAGCGAATAGTTCCCAGCGGAAACGTCTATATAGATAGTTTCTGATAGAATATCTTCTATTGAATACTTACTGATTACTTATTGATTACTTATTGATTGGTTAAACTATACTTATGGTTGCAACCATAATTTTTTGTCATTGTCGTAACTAGAAAATGAAGACGTTCCCCTTGATAACTATCGTTTATGGTAAACAGGCAATAATTCTTTTACTTTACATCGTGAGGGTGTAAAATTAAAAGAATTAAAATTAATCTATCCTTTTAGTATTGTTGCTTTTACTATGTAATTTCTTCTCAGTGCTGCCGTAGGGTAAAAGTGGTGAATATGGCCCACCTCATTTAACACGTAAATCAATGATATATGGACCGGGACATATTCCCCACTTTTACCCTATAGGGTAGAGCGGGGCAAAACGGGGCAACGGGGAAAAACGGGGTTTTTGGGCAAAACGTCATTTTCCAATAATTTTTGGATGCCGAAATTCGTCCTATCGGATACATCAGGATTTTCTTCCTAGTTTTGCCACCTTGTCCGATCCAAAAATGATTGGAAAATTGATTTTTGCCCAAAAACCCCGTTTTTGGGCAATATTGTGGGAAAATGTGGGAAAATATTCCCACAAATTCCCAGAAAATTCGAAGATGCTTCAAAAATATTCCCACAAATTTCACAGAATGATCCATTAGATTCTAACCAGATGACTATTCCGAATTTGAAAATGCTCGAAGCAACAGGATTGGAAATCCTGTTTTATGTTGCCTGTATCGTGCAATCGATCGTCGAAGGTCCACAACAGGCTACAACTGACTTACATACGGTATTGTACCTCGAAGTAAACCGAGAAAACGGATTGAACCTTCCCTGCGACTTCTCTGGCCGCACAGACATTTTTCGTTTGCCGAATAGCGGACACACTCATGTCCGTATAACAACGAGCCTGCGGCATCAGCGTGCAGGACGGATGACGGGGCAGGGTTTACGACGAGCGGCGTCGAGCCAAGTGAGGCTCCGGGCTACGACATAGCCTTACCTGCCGGATGACTCTCATACGCGAGAAATAGGCCAAAGTAGTATACTACGAAAGCCAAGCTCGACCTCGCGAGTGTGCCCCGTTATAAGCATGAGCTATGCGGGTCGAAGAACGTACCGGAGCTTACGGACGAAGCGGGAAGCTTCCGCTGCCGGTCGCGCACGAGAAACGATTTTATGGAAACGGAGACTTATCACGTGACCGGAAAACATGGTATACAATGTACAGCTTCCTCTCCCTTCCATTCGTTGCCGCTTGTATTGAATTTGTTTTTTTTCCCCTCCCTATGATACACTTCTCATGCCGTCGCCACTTTTCTTCGGCTATCTTACGGAACCCTCGGTATCGCCGACTCGCCCTCGTTTCCATTCATTCTCAAGAGGCTCTCTGTGTTTCACGGCACCGGCTATGGGACGGGATGTATTGTAGATGTAGGGCGATCCGAGGGGATCGAGCCAATTACTATCGCTCTCTGTCAGAAGGCTTTCTCATTTGCGTACACTGATAACTAATAATCCACTGCAGAACGGGGTTCGATCTTAGAGACAAATCACGGCACGTTCAACAGTGTTATTCTGAATGAAACATTTTTTTTTATTTTTCAACGAATATACGGCAAATCGAATTTCGTGAAAAAGTTGTTTAAGGTGGGAGTCTCTCTGCGCGGTGACTTCGCATAAGTTCGACAACAATAAGACAAAATTGCAAGTACTTCTTGATGGTGTAAAAATCTGAAAAAAGCATGTATACTAAAGGTACTGAGAAGATTAATTTTGCATAATAATAATTGCAAAATATTATTAACAAATTCATCAAAAATAAGTGGTTAACAAATTACCCGACAACAAAACTTTTTTTTATGAAAATGATTCGTTTATTTTTCTGAATACGTATGAATTATTTCAGATTTTTAAATAATCGTTGATTTTTGTTCTATAAAAAAATAAAAAATCGTCGATTACTGAGTCCCTCCATAATTTCGGAATTTCAGTTTTTAGCATATTGAATCGAAAATCTGATCCGATTCGATCCGGATATCCATCCCAAATGGTATATTTTCGAAAATTCGGTTGTCATGGAATATGGAATGGATTCGGAGATTCCGAAATTTCATTCCATATGGAGTGGATTTCCACATGCTCATGCGATCCATTCGAGCGCACGAGTCAACATAAGTGCTAGTTTACTGTAAAACAAAAAAAAGGTTTTATACGGAGGGTAAAAGTTGTGAATATGCTGGTTCGATTTAACATGTAAAATTCATGGAAAAGCGATAGTTCATATTCACCACGCTTACGCCAGTACTAAGCGTACGTGTCAGCCTCGAATGTATAACAGCGATGCAGCAGCGCACTCGTTATTGATGGTACAATTTACTGCGTCAGAGGGATGAAGGTCGAGGTAGGGAGATACGTGATCTGAATTCTGTTAGCAACACTACACGAAGCAAACATTTATTTGATTCACTATTGGTCATCTCTGCATCTCCCGTTATTCACCCGTAGCTCCGCTTGCGTCCATCGACTGCGCCAGCACCCTCGTTCGCCTCAATACCACAGATGGTGCGATGTCATAAGCGCGAGTAAGTTAATTCAGAGAAACCATGCAAAATTCTCTCCGTAAATTAATTAATCATTTAGTTCACGTTTCACACGATGATTCTAGAGATAAATCGGAGCCATATTATTTTGCCGAAACTTCAATCGGCCGAATCGACGTATGGCCGAAAAACATGCGTCCAAACGCACTTCTTCCGAATGGTAAAACTTATGAAACTTAATTTTTTCGAATCGTCAAAATGACGAATTCGAAATATTTATTTCATTTGCGTAATTATGTACTTAATTTAAATAAATATTTATTTAAATCAAATAAAAATGTATTCCATTTGAGAAATTATTTACTTAATTTAAATAAGTATTCATATAAATCAAATAAATATATTACTTAAACCAAATAAACGATGGCCGTCAAATAAATTATTGTTCTGGGTGTAATCATTTCACTGAATATCGTTTTTCCGAATTGTTAAACGACCGACATCGAGTCACCGAATTGTCATTGTTCCGAGTCGCCAATCAACCGAACGACGAAACAAAATAATATGCGTGAATAGTCTGACGATCTGCTATTATATCAATTCGAAAAAAATCTTACGGTCAGTACGAATCGATTCGGACAAATTACATATTCAACAAATACTATTCAAAAGAATGATAATTCGGAGACTCAACGTTTGGAGGTTTAATGATTCAGGAAAACGATCTCCGGTGAAAACATTATTAGAAAAAAAAATGACGTTCGGTTAAATGACGATTCGGAGGAATAACGTTCGACCGATTACTATTTCCAAAGACTAACGTTCGCTCAAATGAAGATTCGAAATATTAAATTTTTGGAAATTATCGATTCGGAAAAATGAAGTTTCGAAAGTTTCGAAAGTTTCGCGATGCGGAAGGACTACGTTCGGTTCCATATGATTTTCGCCCATGTGATGATTCGTCCGATTGAATCTTCGACAAAATAATGTGACGCCGATGGATAAATGATTCTTTTTCTGCGGCTCTTGGATTCACTTTTCCCTTGCCATACTGCGAGTGAGAACTTTTTCAAGCTCAGCAAGGCGGAGAAAAGATCACGACGCGGAGACATTGTTAGTTTTTTCTTCCCGTGGATAAAACTGTAAATCCAGTGTTCACAGGTAAAGTGTCGCCTGGATCATGCGATGGCTATAACCGGCTTGATCGGTGAGACCGGAAGCTATGTAGCATATAGGGGGAAGAGCTTTCATCGGGATGGCGTGTTATGTGCGAAGCGCACTGGTGGCATAGAACGTCTGTGAAGCTTGCTCGGTGTTGGAAACGACACGAGCAGCTTGGAAGCAGCACTCTCGTGAAATGAAAGACCCTTTACCGATCGATTGAAAAATGTCCCATTCAATGAGCCGATGGTGGTGATCCGGAGCAGACTCCCGCTCGAGGAATTGAAAAGGCTAAAGCTTTACGCCAAAGGTCGAACAGCATCGCTCGGCATACGCAGTGTGCGTTCTCGTGCATCGTCATCGGCGAAATGTATGGAGGGCCGAAAAATGGAACGATAAAATAGCGAATCAGTTGCGTGGAGGGGCGAATCGTGAGGGTGTAAAATTACAACAATTAAAATCAATCTATCCTTTTGTAATTAAGAGCTTCTCTTTTATTTATATTTGTATGTATCGCGCTGAAAAAAATATCAATGACCCATGAAAAATTAGAGATGCTTATTTCGATTCTGTAAAAAGAATTTCTTTGGTAGGTCGCAAGTGAATTTTTTTTTCAAGGCAGGTGCTATTTTGTATCGAAAAATATTAGTCGGTATTATGTATTATGTAGTGTTGTATATTCAAATTTTCTGTGGCTCGTATTTTCGGCTCATAACTTGAGTTCTGTGTCAAGAAGTTACTCCGTCAATCAAAAATTAAATTAAATTAAATTAAATCAATGACATCAAGTTCGATAAAAGTTGTCCTATAGAAACGATCACACATTGTAAGGATCGAGCGAAATGACGCCAATGATATTTGTTGCTATATTATCCCATCTACTAACTGTTGCGCCTGTTACGTCTGCTCTCGTTTAAAGTCTGCACTCAGAGAAGGATCTGACAGAAATTAACATAAATCTGGTAAAAACCGACAGAACATTCGGGCATATGAGAATTCCAATGATATCCTGGGAAAGGTTTGTATTAAACTGAATACATTCTGTTAAAAAATATGATAATTTTTTGGGAATATTCGGTCTTAGGTTAGGGGAACATTTGCTGTCGCAAATGTTACCCTAATATTCCGTAATTTTTGCCAGAACGTAAATATTTCTTACTAGAAAATATAGTGATCGGTGGGGTCGCTGTCGCGAACCATTCGCTTTGGGTTTGTAGATTATACCCGCGTGTTATCTCGATCAATTTTTTTTATGTATATACATATAAAAAAATATTGTCGACGAAACTCTCAGTTGTAATCCACGAAATTCTGTTTTAATCCACGATATTCTTAGTATTATCCACGAAATTACTAAATACGCAAAATGTTGCTAAGCCGCCGTCTGGAAAAATTGTCCATATGGATTGGGTAAAAATTGCTATGGCTGCGGTGAAAATTTCACACATTGCTAGTGGTGGCGCAGGTTGAAATTTACCATGAACTTGATAGTTTTTTCTACTTCCTTCTCCCAGTGTGATCATGGCGTACCTGAGATTGAACGACCTCCCAACTAGTATAAAATAATGTCAGCATTTAACTAATAGGTGCATCGCCTGGCACTCGCGAATCATGCAGCGAAGCAAGGAATACTATCGAGAGAAGCGATACAGAAGAGGTGGAAATTCAATCGTGCAACTGTAAATGCATTAGCATTAAAAAAAGTATACCCACGCTATCTTTGTCGCTCTGCGTAAAACTCGAACGATGGAGAATGGAGCTTCGCTAGATCGTAACAAGCCCGGTGGCTGAGTGGCACGTAATCGAATCAAAGGTCTCATTGTCGGGGTGAAGTAAAAGCGATAGAGGCACACCGAGGGATCCTGAATAATAATAATAATAATAATAATAATAATAATGATATTATTATATTATTATATTAACTATCATTAATAGTTATAATAACAATACTAATTATCATTGTTATTATTATTAATGTTATTAAAAGATAAAAAATAATAATGGCACGAGCACAGTGTGGCACAGCGGGGCGGAATGGGTCCTTTAACTTCGTTTTCCCGTTACACGTAACATCATTAAAATCACTTCAACTTTCGATCAGCGAGACCATCTACGTTAGGCTGGCGTTGTACTCGTTAGCCTTGTTTCATGCCACGATGTAGGGCAAGATTCATGATTGGGAACTACGAAGCACTCACCTAGCGATCCTTTCGAGACGTGCAACAAGGTAGACTCACCTCCGGATCCGCTTAAAATTTTTACGAAAAAGGCGGTCGGGGCGTCTCCGTTGTTGTAAAAAAAGATATCATACACAATCTTATCAGAGAAACACAACATTCATAAAATTGTATCGCTGGCATATTACACTCTGCGAATATGACGTTACACTACAGCGATCGAGAACTATACAATTAATTTCGATAAGAAATAAAAATAATAAGCTGGGTTAAGTGAGTAATTCATGATAATTTTTTTCATGAATGTGTTCGGTGATTATTGCACCAGATATTAATATAGACACGGCATCGCATAATTTTTTTCACTGATCACTGATACACTCAATACTGGTAACGTAAAAAAACGCGAATAAAACACGCTACGATTATAAATAAATAACAATTACGGGCTTCTCATTGGGTATTGAAATCTGACAATCTCGGCAGCAGCGCCAACTTGTAACCGGTTTTCTCTAATTATGGTTTATTACCGTGAGTTCGTAACGCCGCTCACAAATGTATTGTCACAAACATAGATCAGGCTACAAAGTTTTATTTCACTCGGTGCGTAAAATGTGATTTTATGCACGCTTCGCGTGCGTACAACCTCATTTTCACACCTTGTGAAATAAAATTTCGTACGATACTCATGCATAAAACGTTTTCTGAACTCGTGTGATTGCAACACTCGCCTTCGGCTCGTACTGCAAACTCACACTCGTCAGAAAAAGCTTTATCGCACTAGTATCGTAATGTACTATTATGTAACTCATGCATGAAAAGCGCTACTTTGCGTGACTGCCGACAGTGGCGTATCTGGCGCTTTGCATCCGTGAGTTTAATAATTTCCCGGCGCATGCGCAGATCGGTTTACGCATGCGCCGTTCGGCTCCTTTGCGTGCGATTTCTGGAAATTATTGCACGCTGCTCGCAGAGCCATAATCAGCAAGCACGGGGCTGTTGTAGCAAGCGCTACAACAGCCACTAGGCTTCGCCTCGTGCCGTTGTAGCGCTCGATTCGGCTTGTGCAGCCACTTCCCAACCTTCACCGAAAATCCGCTTTTACGAACTAGTATCGCAATATACTATTATATACTATTATCGTACATTATATTATTATATATATTGTTATATTACTATAGGGTAAAAGTGGTGAATATGGCTCACTACGATTAACACGTAAATCAATGATATATGGACCGGGCCATATTCCCCAACGTTTATCGCCGCTTGCGAAAAGTCACCGAGCGGGCGGATCGCAGTGAAACGCAACGTCGAGAGTAAAAAAAAAAGGTTGACAGTACTGAAGTTGTCAGATTAATCGCAACAGCTTCTTGGAGGGGGACGGGGCGAGTAAAAAAACGAGTACGATTCTAGTTATAAGTAACTAACTTACTCCCAACTTGGTCATAGCAAGTAATTCAACGACAGTTCCGAGCAAAATACAAATGACAAACTTTTACGGGAATAATTCATATAAAAAAAAAACACAAAAAATCACAGAGACTGGGGCGCTCCGCAGTTGCGCCGAACGGGGTCACATGGAAAAGCACTGATGACAAAGAACGAGGCATAGAGTGAAAGAGAAAGGGGGACATGTTCCGCAATTAACGATTGATCCCCAGCTTTAAAGCTGAAATATATTGCGTGAGCTGCGCCTGAGGGGCAGATGCGTTAAATAATAAACGACGTGGGTGGGGGAGAGGGGGGGGGGTGTTAAATGGCGTGGCGGGAATATGAAAGACAAGAGAGAAGCGACGATCTCGCGAACTTGCTCTATCTATTTCTTTCTATACCGTGTCATTATACATGCACATATATTTGGCTCTTCATTTTGTTGTTCCTCTTTTCCCCCTCGCTTCCATGGTGTTCGTTCGCGTTCGTCCACTTAACCCGTATCCGAATGAGGCGACCCGAGCAAGGAACGGTAATAGAAGCTCCACAATCCACCCCCTTCCCTCCCGACCCACCTATTCTCTACTTCGACGCCACTCCCTCGACACTATGGCTGCAGTGATAAAATTGCTCGAGAAACGGTCCGGGAGGGGCTGACGCATATCGCACCTATTGCACACTGCACCACCACCGCGAGCGACCAGCCGAGAGGAAAATGATTTATTCACGATCCATCACAGCCATTCAACGAACCCCCCTGGCGCGAAATGGCGATACAAAGGGTAAGAGCTTTTCCAAATATATCCAATGCACCGGGGAACGGGAAATCTGTCGCCTGAGTAACAAACCCTGTGTTCTGGCTGTGAAATAAAAAATTTATCGACTGCGAATGTTATTCAAAGATCATCTGCCAGAAATCCACTTACGCCGGATGTGAAGCGACGCCACTTCCGGTTAAAAACTCATCTTTTGAATCCGGAAGTGGCGTTGCAGCGAAATGGTTGCGAATGTTTCTGCGTGCGACACTTCCGGACTTAAAGTGAGACTTCCAAACCGGAAGTCGACGTCACAGAGAATTAGAAAAGAATGATCAGCCATGCAGTGGCGGAGTTGCATTGTTCAGTGCTTAGGGTAAAGTGGTGAATATGGCCCACCTCGATTAACACGTAAATCAATGATATATGGACCGGGCCATATTCCCCACTTTTACCCTATTACTGCTCGGAACACCATCGGTGCGCTCCAACTACCTACGCCTGTCGGAGAAGGCGTTAAAGCGATCGATATGGCTTTTTTAATGGTTTTATGGATCTGGCATACGGCAGCCAATAACGGAAGCCCAGGACGCTCGGATCGATGCGATGCTAAGTACGATTGAACTCGCAACATTGATTATTACCTTTACGTCACAAAGGGCGCTTTTAGGCGGAAGTGGAGTGGACAACGACATTTCAAAAAATTTCTGCGTGCCTCACTTCCGGTTTTAAAGTGAAATTTTCAATCCGGAATTGGCCGTCTTGGAGAATTTTTTAAATGTTCTCTGCGAAGCTGTGGTCTAGTAGCATTACCCAATGTGCCAATTAGTGCTCAGACTACCGTCGGCTTCGCTCTAGCTACCAATGCTGGTCGGAGAAGGATTGATACGGCGTTTTGGTGTAAGGCAGCCAGTAACGTAAGCCCAGGATGCCCCGATGTATGCTAAATACAATTGAACACGCAACATTGATTATTACCCTTACTTCACAAAATGCACTTTTGGGCGGAAGTGGAGTCGGAACGACGTTTAAAAAGTGTCTGCGTGCCTCACTTCCGGTTTTACAATGAGACTTTCAATCAGGAAATGGCTGTCACAGAGAATTTTAAAATGTTCTTTGCCAAGCTCTGGTCTAGTAGCATTGACCAATGTGCCAATTAGTGCTCGGACTACCGTCGGCTTCGCTTTGGCTACCAATGCTGGTCGGAGAAGGACCGATATGGCGTTATAGCGTAAGGCGGCCAGAAACGTAAGCCTGGGATATCCAGATCGATGCGATGTTAAGTTCGATTGAACTCGCAACATCGATTGGTAACTTTATTTGGTTAATGAATTCCAGATTGATGAAATTGATGATGTAACCGAAATAGCGGAACGGTCGTACTTAAGGTCAATATCCGTGGTCAGTGTGTCGGCAATATCGATAGATCGATATTCCTATAACCTCATCGGATCGAGTGGTGGTTTGCAAATATCGTGTAATCCGGAAGCTTGTGTGGCAACAACCGACCATGGAGGCATGCAGACGGGGAAAGGGACACAGAGGTAACGGCAGGAGGGCGCGTATAGTTCACCTCAGGATCGAATCTCCCCCGACCCAACCGGAATATCTACGACGACGTAATTATAATCGGCTTCGAGGGCTTTGTGCGAAATGGATTTCTCGGTCGCACCATCGCTCTATCTACACCGATTCCCCAGGAACCGCCCTCGATACGATTTCGCAGTATAAACAGTACGCGACGAGTACGCCCTTGGATCGCTAACTCCGCTAGTAACATCGAGATTTTTTACAAAAAATAAAAAAAATATAAAAAATGGAAATATATATAGAGTAGACCGGGACAAAACGGGGACGCTAAGCAATAAAAACTGCTACAACGATATCGAAAGCATACATTCACTGTTTTCACCAACATTGTATTTGCACCGGTTTTGAAAGGATATAAAAAAAACCATCTGGGGCAAAAAGGAGTATCCTTCGATTTCATTATTACCCTATTTTGCCCTACGTCGATATGGCATTTTATGTCCCCACTTTGCTCCGATTTCCATCGTTTGTTGGCTATCATGAATCGATCTATTCGATAATTTTGGGCACCCATTTTGCCCCACGTCGATATGACGTTTGACGTCCCCATTTTGCCCCATGTCCGCGTTTTGCCCTGTTTCCCTTACTAGTGCTTCTAGTGGATCGCCCGCTCCGGATGACTGTCTCCAAAAGACATAGAATAATCAAGGCCTGGGCGGTATCTCAAAGGGTCTTAGAATAATCAATCTCCCTCGATCGACACCCCACCCTCTCTAAGAGAACTTAGAATATTTCAACCTTGACCCCCGTCAGCTTTATCGAACGGGGAGAGGCTCTCCATGAAGTTGACCTTTTTCCTTTATGATAAAGAGAAAAAATGGTCGGCTTTATAAGACGAGATCTCTCTCCCTATGGCAAAGCTACCCCCCCCCCCCCACCACACTCACACAGTAAAAAAAGTTTGTACTTTTTACAACAACTTATTGTCCACAAACATAAAAAAAATGTATTTGTTAATTTTCTAATTTTACAAACAAAATTACAAACTAAAATCGTCAATAACACAGAAAATAAAAGGACAAGTTCCTATATTCCAAATTAACAAACTCGTTTGTCACTTATTTAACAAAATTATTTTTACGAAACTGCGCATTCCGATCTTCCAAAATTATTTTTGATTGTGAGAGACGGCGAGACGGCAGAGGCGGCGAGATATTTACGGTTAAAATATTTTTTAAAACGGATTCAGAAATCTATCGATCATACGAGCAAAACCATATTTTGGGCACAAGATGAACCAACGAAATGACTTGCATAACATTTTTGTAGAGCAGGGGTAAAGCGCAAAAAACGACTTCAATTTTTATTTTGTATTAAACTCATATTTCTATCGTATTAAAGAAATTCCTCAATGTCTTTTTCCTTGGTTGTCGTTACGAATACAATATCTGTATAGGATAAAACAGTTTTTAGCCTGCGAATGTCTCACGAACGAATGCCCGATCTGCAATGCACGACTCGTATCTACGAGTGCGAGATTGGGATATAAAATATTGATAGCTCGTCGGGCCTCGCCGGTGAGCTCATACCCGGGATGATATCAACACCCCCCATCCTCCGGCCCCTTCGCTCGCTTTCCCAATATTTCCTACCATATTTGTGAAAAACTGGCTCGTTTTTCGGTGAAAGTTTGTAATGTATCGCCGCTACCTTCGTCGCTAACGAATGAAATTGATCCTTTGAGGATAAACTGTGCGCCATGCGATGGGGCGTTCGAAGCCTCGGCTCCCCCGATGGAAATGTATCGCCATCCAGTACTGGCCAAACGCCGACCAGTGCTTGTCCGGGCTTGGTTCGTCGGACCCGCACGAATCCCGCGGATCGCCGTTAACGAGAAACAGACAGGTGGATCCGTTTGATTTTATCCCGAGGAATTGCTCGCCAGCGAAACTCAATCATGGTGTACGGTTATTTTACTCCGCGGCCCAAACTCAGCGGAACGTCCAATCCGGATCACGGAAGAGCCGCTTCAGTCTCTGTTGCCCGCACTTCTCCGTGACTAACGTCGATCGCTTCGACGAAATTTCATGAACATGCTTATACCCATGTGCGACTATCTGTACGGTGCCGGAGTTATAAAAACGGCCCAGAACTGGGACAGGCCCAATTGCCAAGTCTCGTTCGCCAATTCTCGGACAGCATTGGCAGACAACATTATCAGTAATGGACCTATGCAGCTTGCTAGTACGGGGCCAGGTCCGAAGCTACTAATGTGGCCCAGAACTGGGACAGTTGCAGTTGCTGAGTCTTAATTGCCGACTCTGTCCCCGTCCGGATGAGAAACTTCACCAAGAATAGGCCAACCTTGATTGCCAGTACTGGACAAAGTCCCCGAGCCGGCAATACGGCCCAATGCCAGAACAGCCCTTGTTGCCGAGTCTTGTTCAACGACCAGGGCCCAGTGCTGATGAACAACTTCACCAAGAGTCGGCCATCGCTGATAGACCGTATTAG
>JAPYZD010002774.1:0-14866 GCA_030522725.1 Ichneumoninae sp. B BG-2022a
CCCAAGAAGGGATGCTGGGGGACGGGGGACTGACCATGATACCCTGTGTAACCAGTAATCCCTACGAAGAAAGGTGTCAAGTCAAGAAAGATCCGAACAGCGCCTGTCGGTTATGTTTCGCGTCTGAGGAACACAACGTGGACAATTAAGGCATCGCGAGTGCTCCACAAGGCCCGAGTACAATGGCCCATCAGGGCTGAGTGCTCGTATCGCTCCACCAAACCAAACCAAACCAAAAACCTCCACAGAGCCGAGTCGATTAATTTTTCTTCAAGGACATCCAAGGTAGAGTGACGAACCCGACGGTCAGAGATAACGTTGGCCTGGACCCACAGTCGCGCAACGCGGCGCGAGCCATAGGGAGTCTTATTTCATTAGGCTACTAGATAGATAGATTCGTTTATTACGTGCTCTGAGGCCTAAGCCCCCGAAGAGCACCGTGCCGTTCGACCTAATAAACACCGTACACTGATAATTTCCTTACATTCTTTTTGGCATGCATTCTCAGCCCATCCGTGAATAAATTTCCGAAAGGTTAAATTCAACAGGGGCACTGTTCTGATAAAGCGTCACATGCGATAAACGTGTAATAGAGAGAGAAATGCTGATCAGAACGTAACAGTACCATTGCACCATTGCACCGTTGTGCTATTGTACTATCGTATCATTGTAAGAGAACAATGTCCCTTAGCCAGGTGAATATACATTTTTCGATCCTCAGGTGAGACGTCAATAAAGATTTCCAATACCGCATCACCAAGAGAACAATCTGAAAGAATTTATCATATATCTATGAAAATCTACCATCATCTATCTACATATAAAATATTACCTCTTTCCAAACAGTACGACAACTAATGAGCATTTTTACCATAGGGTAAAAGTGGGGAATATGGCCCGGTCCATATATCATTGATTTACGTGTTAATCGAGCCATATTTACCATATTTACCACTTTTACCCTACAGCGAGAAATGTTTACTATATTTGTGTTCAAAATTACCATAAATGTCGTAACAGTTGTAGTTTAGAACTTTGGTGACAGATGACTCCTTTGGCGAATAGGACCAGGTGACACGGTCCTATTCGCAAATCTATCTTTATTAGATCCTTCTCACCGTGTTCGTACTTCTCCAGTAGTCGAGTTCGTCGATTGACAGCGAAGAAGTGCGCGTATCCGTAATTATTGAATAATCGTCCGGCGATATCGATGAACGCTATTGGCCCTCAATCAATCATATTTGTCGTCGATATCGCCCTCTCTCTCTCTCTCTCGTTCATTCCGCCTACCTATTTTTAGTTTGAACCATCGCTAGCACTACTTCTCTTACATACACAGGTGTTCAGAAAGCATTGCGGCGTATATATACTGCCGCAAACGTGCCTCGTATCCCAAAAAAATTGATAGTTTAACGGTAATTTGTTGATTTCGTACCAACATATTTATCCGATAGAAAGGAATGTTCGTCAACGATTCAATAGCTGCCGCAACTATGTGGGAGCTTTGGATCACCGACTCCCAGTGAGCATCGTTCCTCTCAACCCTATTTGCCTTACAACAGGAGCTTCGCCAATGGTACAACTTACAAGTAGTTCCAAGCTCTGTTTACGAGTTTCGGTTGAGAGGAACACAAGACTACAGCGAACATCGACGGTCTCGTTAATTGCCGATCGTTTTCTTCGTCGTCCTCATCGTCGTCTTTGAACGGAAGCTTTTGGCTTGCCCTGCTATGGGTGAACGTGACTGCCAGCGTTAATCAAAGGCATTACGGACCGCGGGAACTTGCGTGCATAGCACTTGCTTCGGATTCGTCCGTCCATTCTCATCAACCACCTAGGCCACCGGTTCCGTCATACCTCATCCGCAGAGCCGAATCGAGTCGCGTCGTCGCATTCAATCCCGGGCCGCACTCGTGAAACTTCTGTGTTAATCAATGCGCCGGACCTCCGCTTCAGCGTCCTCCTTTCGCTTGAATAATTCAACGACTTCCGACTTCAACCGGTTTGTCAGAGGGAGCAAAGAGGAACGTCCAATGAGCAACGGTGTAGTGTATCTTGCGCGACGTTCGTCCGATGAACCGGGAGGTCAACTGAGACCAAAGTCGGAACTGTGTGATGGTATCCATCTTTTTAGAGTTTCGTCTGATTCGTCACGTGAATATGTGAGTTACACTTGTGAGTTCAGTTGATTCGGGCACAAAAAAAAAAAAAAAAAAAAATTACAAAAGACGCATCATGATTAAAAGGTCTGGAAATCGATGCGGTTGCAGTTAACGCAACTATTACATTGTCCGTTGACAATAGAATTTAAAGATCAGTTATCACGACAGAATGTACACTGTCGATGATGCAACATTGGCGTGCTTCGATGGCGGAAGTGTTTCCATTTGAGGCATTCGTAGGTGTTCACGCAGACTTTTAAAAGCTTCATTCATGGCACGTAAATTTCTACTTTACGATTTTGTCATGTGGGGTCGGGAAATGAGAGACCTGTTTGGAAAGTTTTATATGTTAATTACGATCTCTAAGATCTCCAGGAACGATGTTATTTAAGGGTTCAATCATAGCCGAAAGAGATAGCGCCACGTCAATTGTTCCAAGCTATAAAGTACAGATCCGGCAGTGGCAAGGAAATTCCAATGGAATTAAATATCCAAGCCGTTGATAGCGTCGAAGCCTCGGGCGATGCTTCGACGGGCCAGGGGATGGGGGGGACGAGTCGGAAAGGTCGAACAATTGTAATGGAGAAGTAACTTAAAAAGACAATCGTATAGTTGAAATGGTTATCCTCTGGGCTCGTAGACCCCTCCCCCCTCCCCTTCCCCCGCGCGTAGTAGCACGAGCCATCCGGATGAACTTTATGAAGTCGTAAAAGTTTAACGATGGCCGCGAGCTAGCTTGGATGCTTCGACAGAGAAATAGACGGTGAGACGGAGGGTAAGAGAGTGAGAGCGAGAGAGAGTCGAAGGGAAGCGAATATCGGCCGGAAAACGCGAGGTGGACGAATAGAGGACGACGAAGAAGAGATGGGTGGAAGAAGAGTCGGACTGGGTGGAGAAGCAGATAAGGACTTCGATTTCAGAGACCGTTCGTCTTCATCAAATTGAAATGGACGCTTAATCCGGATTCGAGTGAAAGGCTTTAAGGCCTCGCACAGGCTTAATAGCCCACGGGGATTATACCGATAGACCGCTCGCTTCCCCTTAGACGGTATCCGTCGACTGTAACATCCATCTAGTCAAATCCCTAAAATAATAATTGATAAAAGCCTAAATTTTGCATATGGTCTACGATACATGTATGTGCGTAGCGTGGCACATACATGGCCCGAGTCTAATCCACAACTCTACAATTTATATTCTCTCTATTTCCACGTACCTTTTTCCGCTCTGTGCGAGCAATTACTTTAGTCCGGGGCGAGAATGATTGCTTCGTAGCAGAACGTACAACCATCGCCGACGCTGTGCCCACTAGCTCTCCTCTCGGGTTGGTTAGCTAACTATGGCTCTCTGGGTTGGCGCACATACGCACACACACTCACACACACGCACACAAACACCCATGAGAATACGTTAAAAAAAAAGGAGAACGCGGCGAAACAAAAATTTAAACCACTCGCCCGAATGGAGTAATTGCCGGCGTGTCTCGCGCGCCCTCTCCCGTCTCTTCTGCACCGCGGCAAGCTCCACTTCCTCCCCGGCTCCATACAGTCCCGACGTCCGCATGAACCACCCCCGAAGGGAGACCGTCTGACTGTTTGACTGCCTTCCCAGCCCAAGGGCCTTAATTCTCAACGCGAAACGAATTTCGCGCTGGCCGTATGTTAATTCACTTCCGGCAAGCTCCGGGAGCCCACCTCGGTGAAAAAGACTCGATGAGGCGTTTGTTCCGCAAATCACCGTGAGAGACTTTCCATAACCGTTCCTACATTTATAACTTAATGTAACTCAATGTCTGTGTGGGTTTTTTTTGTTGTTAAGGGTGTGCATGTGTCTATGTGTTTTATGCATATATGTTGGCACATACATTTATCATAAGTTCTGTATGCAAGTTGCGCAACGGAACAATTTTCATCCCCCTCGTGCCACTCTCACAATTGGCGCAATTTGATGCACCCGACGCGATTCGGGTTGATACTGCCGCCGGGTACCGTGCAAACAACTTCTGCCGTAATATTTGTGTATTTCCAGGATATAATATAGTACACTCGAATTCTTTGGAATATCTTTAATTTTTCTTCGCCGAATATGCATGCCACCTTTCTTTAATTCAGTTCTATGAAAATTACCGAAACGTTGAATTTGGTGAATTGCAAAACATTCCATCCGTCGCCTATGATGTTTTTTTCCTCGCTTCATTTGCAAGTTTTCGTTTCAAATATCAAACTAAGAGTAATATGGCGGACAATTTCTTTTTTCTAAGACCGACTTTAATAAAAGCTGCGATTTACGTAATTTTCAAACAGCGATGATCAGGTAACATATAGGTAGCCGAAATCAAATCCTGTCCAATGATCCACCTAACCTTACAGCGGAGTGTCCAACACACCTCGGCTCTCAAAACGTTGGCAAACAACAAATATAATGTGATGTGACCAACATTTCTAAATGGAAAATGCTGATGCGTAACACATCCGGCGGCGAACGAATTACATAAAGCAACTGTCTTCTTGCAATTTAAAATCGCATTGAGCCCAAGATATCTTGTACGAAATAAGAAAAATACGCAACAACTCTACGATTGAAGCTACGTTATTGAAAAGAGTTTTCGACTCATCAAGCGCCGAATACAATCGATTGACCAATCGTCTAGCGGTCTAGTGGTCTAAACGTCTAGTGGTAAATTTGACAATGACTAATAGTTTTGCGGTAATCCGAGTGCTATAGGTCGAAAACCCTTCTCAGTAATGAGGAATATACACCTAGCAGTGTCCGAAAGATGAATTTTTTAATTTTTACATTTTTTATAAAGTTTGACATGTTAAGGATGTCTCGCGAAAATGTTTAAAAGTTCTAAAAATTTGGGCTACAAAATGTGTAGCCCAAAGAGTACATGGGGTCATTGGACGGACGTCAGGCCGCATCGGGTAGAACAGGTACCAACGATAAACGAAGACCTCAGTAAGGACATGTTGTTGGAGCGTTGTATTGGTGGCTACGTAGAACAGCAACGAAAGCTTTAACCAATTAATTTGGAAGAAGGTTTCAAAAACGATGCACAGCGGCGCTGCAATTGTGGAAATTCCTGCGTGCACGGCAACGAGCATATTTAACAATGGAGTCGCATAATTATTAGAAATAATGAACGCGATAGAAATTTCTTTTGGGCAGAACGCACACCTAAACGCTGCATACGCCGGAACATTCTTGAAAGTGTATATTTTTTTACTAGAAAAACCCCGATCCGATCATTGCAATGCTGTCCCTGAAAAAAATTCGTGAAAATAACCTCTTTTTCGTATGTAGGTGTATATTCCCTCATAAGGCACCTTCGATCGTAGAGTTGTTGTGAATTTTCCTTATTTTCTCCAATAAGTTTAATGGGTTATCGCTATTTAAGATCGTAATAAGAGAACAATTTGCGATTATATAATAATAATAGCGTTTATTATTATCCCCGAGACATCGTCCCCTCTGAACAAGTAGCATATATGGTAATATAGGCAGATTTATATAAGATAAATGGTATTAATTGAATTCGTGCAAGCAGGATATATAGGTGGAGTAGGAGATATTTTGCACTGCTCATAAGTCGATAATTTTACACCTTGGATTCGGTGCATTGTACAGTCAGAAAAATACTAAAATTGTTATTCTCGAGGGGCGTCAGGCGTCCCTGCGCGACTGAATAATTCACCATAAGCGGTTGTGAACCGCTGCTAAAAAACCTACGAATTACATCACTCCAATCGGAGAACTCGAGTGTACAATTTGTAACAAAACACATTCCAATAAATGAACAATGCGACAAACGAAGGGATACAAAACGAGTCGTGCGGACTTATTAAGCAAATTCGAACGGTGAGAGACAAGTCCCCTCGCTGGGCGGAAAGCCAAGTATTACGATACCCGCGTACATCAACTACCTACTACTAATTTATCACTCTTCGATAAAAGCCACCCACTGGAAACTATCGCTGCTGTTCGGAACGTTCTTCGGGAGAACTCGAGCAGCGTAGAACGAGTTTTCAACGATTTACAGTTTTGACAATTTTATACGACATCTTGACAATAACCCATAGAGGTTTTGCCGATTGAATGAAAATGGCCGATCAACGGGCCAGTGTAGGCGTAACAATATTAATACCCTAACCTTCGCCCAATGTTTGGCCAAATACTGGTTTGCCAATCATTGGTTTGTCACCTGAGGTCAATGTCTGACCGAGCATGAACTCACCAACCATTCGTCTGACAATTTTAAGCCAATGTTCAGCCGAAGATTGATTCGTCAACCGTTCGTCGGTTGATCCACGGACTGACGAACCATTGGTCTGCGGATTTCAGGCCAATGTTCGGGCGCATATCGATCCGCCAATCATCGGTTTGCCGACGAGAAGCCAACATTGGGCCATCACCCAGCGTCTTTCGCAGCTAGATGGCACCAACGCAAGTTATTTCTCATAAGTGAAAGTGTACCCGAGCGTTAATATAAGAGTACGCGAAATGACACGTTCTTCAATTTTCGCAAAAGATGCGTATTATTTTTGGGTTCCCTACTCCATAATGTAATAATCGATTTGAAATTTATATGTTCTGACCGCGAATTCGTATATAGAGCGTTTAAGCTTATCGGTGAATATCTTGTGTGTTGGCATTTGTGTGATCGGTCGTCCAGTAATCAGCAGTCTTCCACCTCACTTACTTCTCTCCAAACGTTCGACACGAGTATTCGGTTCTCTCGCCTCCCGATATCCGCTGACAGTTGTTCGTTAACGTTTGGTTGACCGAGGGATATTTTACGATGAATACTTTATTCACATAGAAAGCATTAAGCATCGTGCCTCACCATACTATCGTTCTCCTTGGAAACTCGAGGACGCGTTGGACCCAGCGGGTAGAGGGAAGGAATATCTTCATAGACAAAAAACCTAAGATAAGTTTTTGGCGATACCGACATTTTATATTATCGATGTGACTCCTTGTTCTTCTTGCCACATTATTTGAATTATAAGGATAGGATTCTAAAATTATTATAATACAACTACGATCGAAATAGGAGACGAAGAATTTTTGTTTAAAAATAAATGGGAAACTAATGACAAATGTGAAATTACCGAGACTGTCGATCGTATAAAGCGAACATGTAGTTATTTATTGGTATGACTTAATATTTCATATTTATTCGCCTGTGAATTTCGTGATAATTAAAAATTGATTTCTTTTTCTGTTATAAATATATAATAAATAATACAATTATCGACTCGCTATTTAGTGTTTTTTTTTTTGTAATTTTTGTCGTTTTGTCTTGTGCGTTTATAACTTATTTATTACAAGGAACCGTACAATTTAGTTTTAACATAATTTTCAAAATCTACCTCGCGTAACTCGTTTGTTCCAATAATTGATCTCTACAATAGTCAATAAATGCTTAGGCAATACATTGACTGAGAATGCTCGCATGAGAAAATATATAAAAATATAATCTCGTACAGACATGCGAAGCATTAAAAAAGGGATACGGATATTTCAACTTTTACAATATTCAAACAAGTCTACGATTAAACCATTCTCGACCTATATAAGTAACCTATAGAGGACCTACGTTGAAAACCAATCATCGACCCAGCATCATGACCTTCGGGCCAATATAGCCATCATCGGGCCGGGTTTATCATTCAAGATAGATGATCGGGCCAAGCTTGGATGCCAATGGTGACACCGTGGACTTCGAGGTTGGCCCGATCGGAGGCCTCATCCCTTCACCCTACATGGGAAGTCGTCGTCCAGACAATCAACACATCATCCAGTCAACAAGTGATGATCGGCCGGTTCGCCGACCGAATTTCGGAAACGAAAGGGGCACGCGATGGACGCTTCGTTCGCCTCCTAGGCGTCATCGAAGGGACAACCGATGATCGCTGTCCTCGCGTGTTCAACGTTATCGCACGTCGCGAGCGATTTTATCGGCCAAGAGAACGCCAAACGTTCTGACGATAGCAAGCGATGCCTCGTGACGACAATTTCCTCTCGAATCCTAACGGCGAGGTTGGAGGACACAACAGCTTCCGCTTCTTTGAATTTGCACTCCGACCAACCAGGCTACGATCCTCGCTATGGTGGTGGGGTGGCTGAGACCCCATTGTCGATAATTTCCAATCGCGCGGGTATAAAAACTCCTCGCTCGACAATTCCTGTTCCGGCTGCTTTCATTAAGGCGTCCAAAAATACGATTAAAAAATTATTAATAATAATTCTATTTTGCCTAATATCGTTTCGTCGACTCGACGAATCGGATTCAAGATCGCTTTTTCTAACGAATTTACGATTTATCTCCAAAAATCTGAATCATTTGCCCCCCTTTGCTGAATGGACAAACCCTGAGCCACACCGAAGAAGAGGCAATTGTAATGTGCGTTAAAAACGCCACGTTACAACACATGGACGATAGTATGGCGAGGTCGACGCCGCCCAATAAAGAGCTACCGCTTTGACTTTATAAGATGAAAATACATTTATATTGTCGCGCTCTCCGGTGCCCTCGTGATCAGCGACATACCATGTCAAAACTCCGATATATAGAGCGAAATGGAAGGGAGACAAATTTGCGTGCTCACGAAATCAGAGCAATCGGTCTCTTTCGTTCCGGAGACGTCGTTACAGAAGGACGCTTCTTGTAAACATTGTACGACTGTACGGGTTTTAGCGAGGTGTTCTCGTGTCTGAGGTCCTAATCGCGAGTATCGCCGGCCGATAACATAACGGGGAAGAAGTGATTCGTGCTGCGAGCCCCGGAACAGATTGAAAGAGCCAACGCGGAAGCCATCCCCGAAAATTAAAAGATGAGTACTTAAAACTATATTTAAAACACAAAAGAAAACTGTACATTATCGAAAATTGTAATCGGAAAGTCGAATAATTTCTATAATGGTATGATTGAATGGGTGCTGCTAGGATGTATTTTTAATTAAGTTAATTGGATGTGTACCGGAAAACAAGATAGACACCGGATATGTTTGTGCTATTGTAATTTTATTTTTGTTTTTGTGATATGTTTATGTGTATAAGATCTTTCGGAACTAATTATATGTGAAATTGATTCGTCACGTGCTTGCAAAGAAGACAATTAAATTAACTTTTCCTGGCCCGTTACAGTTTATTTTACTTGGATTTTATTTATTTATTTATTTGGTTTTAAGGAAATTCCCGATAATAAGTTGAGTCGAACATGTCTTTTTTTAAACTTACAACTTGAAAGCGCAACTATTAATGTATGGTCCTCCCCAAGGGTGCTCGCTTTTCGCAGGTTATATTTTTGTCGAGCAGATCACGAGTACGTTAGCAGTTTTGATCTAAAGCGGAGTTCTTCGTGAACAACTCCCAGCGTGAGTCTAATATCGGAGCGATCCGGCATCGGAATCAAGTACGGTGACCGAAATAAAACAATAAAAAAATGTGTCGATGCCGATACGTTCGTTAATATTCATGGACAATCGAACAATTAAATTGACTTGCAGCAGTAGCGAGATGAAAAAAAAAAATAAACTATTCAAGAACTACCGAAGAACTGGGTCAAAAGTTGTGTGGATTCGAAAATCGATAATCCCCGATCGCTCCTCGTCGGCACGAATCGTGTTCTAGTTACTTAATTGGCGTCGATCCAACCGTCGCGAAGCATGGATTATTTGTCTCTTAACTTCTGTTACGAAATCAGTCGATGGGATATAATGCAAACGAGCGTCAGACCGGAAGGTTTTCTCGGTCTTTACCGAGGGACAACAGCAGCTCGGAGGGACGGATAGACCGGCGTTTAATGCGAAGTGTCGCTCGTTGATGGTAGAAAGGTTTGCTATGAAAGCGGCGTCGGGAACTCGAACATTATGAAACGGAACAATAAGAATGAAGAATACCGTAGAAAAAGGTGAGCAGCCTCGCGTGGCGGGAAAAACAGTATTAGATATATATATACGGAAAATGGGACGACGATCTCGCGAGCGAGAAAAAAAGAGACGAATATTTTGTTTCTTCCACTCAGTCTCAGTATCCCGAGCGACCAGGAAATTATGCACGAGATGAGAAAAAAAACACCAAACGGGGAAATAATGAGATTTCTAATTGGAGCTGAGAAATTAAAGGCGAATGAAAAAACAACACCAAGATAAATAAAAGAATTATCGACGAAGGCAGTTTTCATACTAACCGAAAATACAGATAGCGACGCGTATTCCGCAAAGTAAACGCGACTATCAAACTTTTGTGTTTAAACTTTTAAATACTGATTTTTTTTTTTCAACTGTCTTCTTTTCGCACATATCACTGAGGTTAAACGGAAGATTAATCGAATTATCACTTGACGTCTGTACCGCACAGATTTATCGGGAAAGTATTCGAGAGTGAGTGCAAAACGCTTAGCGCCCTTTTAACTTCTCCCGAGGCAAATTTTTATCGGCTCGATGCATCTCTCCGTACTTTTCAAAAGTTAACCGGCGCGTGTACTGTGCCATGAGTTTGTTCCCCACTTTATCGGGTGTACATATTGTACCTGAATATTTATATACGGACTATAAATATATGTATAACACACGTATATAAATCAACACGCGGGAAGCCATCGAATAATATATAATAGCCAATAATTCCCGGGCGATGTATCAATCCGTCGACGGGTACTATCGACAAGCTGTCTCAGCTATTACACCCCTTTACGCAGGTTATAAATATATTATGGATGACAGTGGGCAGAGGGTCACAACTCCTAGAGGGATAACGAGGGCAAGTGAGAAGGAGACTGCGAGCGAAGCCATAGACATCAGTTTGAAAAAAAAAATCCTCGGAGCACCCGAACAGTGGTTAACGCCCACGTCTTCAATAACTTTTCGCTGCGTCCCTTGAACCTTACCCTCGAACACTTTAAAGACGATGTTCGTCGGGCCCAGAATCGTTCCGTTGGAGGGGTTCAATTTATTTTCGACTCGTAAACCAATTCGCTCGAGGTTCCTAACGGGTGGTAGTTTTTTCTTTTTTTTTCTATGAAAACAAGAGGCAGTGGACGTTTATTATCGCGTACAAATCACCGTTTGTCGGAGCGACCGAAAAGGGATCTTCTTTTGACGAGGGTAAATGAGAATCGTCGCAACTGCGAGAGGCTCTGCCTCGGGCAGATAGAGAGTTCAGGTTATGCAGTGGGGTAGATACGGCACGCCGCTGAAGTCTCTCCCCCTCACTTTCGCTCGTTCTGCACATAGCGACGGTCTCAAGGAGTCCACCAATTGTCTGCTGCAGCGATGCTACACCCGTTTCTAATTGTTACTGCAAAGCTCGAATATATTCTCTTCATGCAACTTGGGATACAATTGCATTCATCTTTGTTTACTTTTGACGGTTAGAATTTTGTGTCTTACTGGTCAACTTAAAATTCCACGCGCGAAATTTTCGAGATTGTGGTTTAACAAAAAAATATCGTTAATACGTGATCGTGTGGGTCGTTCTTTTTACTTTTTTTATTACACACGAAGTACATAAGAAGTGAAAGTATTGTACTACTGAAAAAATTGTCTATCAGATTGTGGTCTTAAATCACGTTCTACATGTCCTGGACTGTAAAAATAGCATGTTTCCACTTCTGACTGGCTGTCTGTCCGCCCCTCCCAAAAATACAATAACTGTCTAAAGAGACTTCGGATCGCAACGACATTTTCGGTGCGTTTTCTGCATACCAAATGTAGTTTTGTATTGAATGCGATCCTAGTTCATTGGAGTGTGTATGAAATAATATCAGAAAATTGATTCTTTTATTTTGAACATGTCTAATGTTCGGTGTTGAATGTAATAGGAAGATTTCGGAATTCCTCGTCCTTCTTGCCCTCATTCGTACTCTCAATGAAAAGTCGATTGAATCGATGATAAATGTCGATTTATCGTAATGATAATAATGTTATCGGAGTTATAATAATGTATAACTCAGAGTAATTTCAATTGGTGAAGTAAATATAAAAAATATTTATTCATGACTAATTGAAAATTCATTTCCAAGTTCAATCGTACGATTCAAGACTTTAAATCGTTGTCAACTACGCATGTAGTTGACTACGCATGTAGTTCAATAGTTCTTGAAAGTGAGTTGAATTGACAAATCAATGACTTGATATATCGAGAGAGTAATGATAAGTGGAGTTACTAGTGTGGTGAAGAAGTGACGTTCCGCTCTTGGAGGAACTCTGTGTATTGTTTCGATCGGGGGGTGCCCTCAGCGCCAAATCGTCCGTTACATCAGCAGATTAGCTGATCTCTTCTGTGGTGATTATCAATCGCTTTCTTGCCTTCTGTCGCTTATTTGAATACTTTTACGATATTGAATTTTACAACAATCTTCTGATTAAAGAATTTACTTTGGTAACCCTTGGTTAAGTCTCCCATTAATTACCATTGAAAATCCCATTGATTATCATTGAGTATTCGTTAAAGGTAATTAAATGGGGTTTTGCGAATGGTATCATTTCCACTTGTACTACCATTTAATATACCATTCAATATGCCATTCAGTTTCCCATTCGTTGTATGGTATTTTTATCCCGCTGGCATTGCCATTCGCGGAAAAATAAACTATATATATTTATCCACATTTCTACGCTGTCGAAATATGTAATAAATAAAAAAGCTGTGATGCTACCGACAAATGTCTCCTATTATCCATAAATAATGTCGATCTTCAAATTCACAGCTACTATTGTGGATTCACTTATGTGCAATTCATTATCGCTTATACGATTTAAGTGTAAGTTCCTACTCACCCACGAGATTCCCTGGTGTTAGTTTACTCGATTCCCGTTCCTCGTGAATTATAATTAGTTAGACGTGCCATTAAAGATTCTCCAGCTTTTTACCTTCGATTCAGTTCGAATTTATGCCGAATGGTAAGAAATACTATTTCAGTTATCCCAGTTATGCTCCAATGGACTACCATTAATAACGAATGGAAAAAGTACCACTTGTTACGTTCCATTGACTTATCAGTGTATTCCCATTAAGGAATGGGAGAAAGTACCAGTTGAATATTCCCAGGAAATTGCCATTGGTCTCCTATTGATAACGAATGAGAAAATGTACCACTTAAAATTTTCCACTGATTTGCCAGCGAAGTCCCATTAAGAATGAATGGTAGAAAGTACCGTTTCAGTTTTCCCTATGAATTTCCATTAGGATTCCTTTGATTACCTTTGGACACCATTCATTACCATTAAACGCGCAATGGAAAACTTTGCCAAGGGAAATTTCGTTTAAAATTATAATGACGTAGAAATTTGAATGAAGTTCCTATCTTGTTTTTATCATAACTTATGGTTCTGCTTAATTTAACTTTGTTTAAACAACGATGACCTATTTATTTCGGACGCAATTTGCGAATTCCCCGTTATTGACTATTCTATGGACAGTAACACGAGTAGAAATTTTCGAGCGTTACCTCAGGCACTGACACGGTTCTAGTAAGGCCTTCTCAGGCGTTTTCCTGATCCTATCGAGGCCCGATGTAACGTTCGAACGTTTCTACTCGGGGAAAAAATACGTTTTAAATATGTACATAAGTTCTCCAATTTTATATCGACGGCTTGACCTAAATTACTTGTCAAACTTCGATGATGTTATTATTAACAGTGATTGAATATATATTTAATAATGCTTGAAATGATTATCTCCTAACGGGTGCTGTCCTCGTTAGCGCCGACGGTGATTTTCTCAATCGATTGCCTCGAGACAATTATACCGATCATCTGGCTACACCGCAGTATGCGTACAGGTGCCGTCTCGTTTCGTAAGTGGGAAAAGATTCATATTGCTTTGACGTTTTTATTTAAAAAATGGGTTTAGACCTAAGATATTCTCGTTGCTGATGATACTATGCCAGAGATTCGAATATCCTCATTATTTAATGTTGTTAGTTATATGATTGTTCCTATGCCAATCACTGAATAGAATCATTCAGTGATTAATTGCGCATAATTAATTATTTAATTAAAACAAAATTATCTTTCAATGGTTATTTTACTAATAATGATTTTTACTATGACTCGACTATTGTTATTATATGTCTGGTGATTATTTTTTTATTATTAAATATTTATGATTTTTAGCCAGTTGCGACAGTGAGTGTGAAAAAAAATGCACAGGACGTAAGACCGAGTGGAAACTCACTCACTAGTCACGAGCGGTGTGGTGAGTACTCGAGGTAGAACGTTTAAAAGTTCTAGCGACCAACATAATTGCAATTATTGTACGGAATTAAAAAATCTTTTTCAATTTCGTTCGTAATTTTACTTCAGTAATTTCACAACACCTTTACGTAAAAATAAATGTGATAAGAAAATCACTATTAGCTGAGTCACACATTTTTTTCCATCGTTTGTGAGAGAGCCACACTTCGAAATAGCCCTTTAGCTGACACTGTAGCATATTTGCGGCACGGGCAACGAGTTATTTTTTAACTCCCGGCTGCCCGCTAGGGCAAAAAGACGGGAGTTATGCGTTTGACGGAGACCCCCCCATTTTGCTGTTTTTGTTGTCTCCAGTGTTTGTCGGAACGGCGCAACGTGTCTGGACAGAATTTGGCATACTATTTCTGTGTATGTGGGAGTGTGTTCGTGGCAAATGAATAAGAAAATAAATGTGAAATGGCAGAGATAATTAACTTCGAAAAAACGGGCCAAAAGCCTATT
>JAPYZD010002775.1:0-18396 GCA_030522725.1 Ichneumoninae sp. B BG-2022a
TGAAGTAGGCGGTACTACCATATGTAATCTCGAGAACGAGACATCAGATATAATTACGATAGAACTTCACAACAGGTAAGTTCGTTTAATCGTCCAATTTTACACGAGAATGTTGATTCTCGGAAAATGTTATATCTTTTCGTTTCAATCATTACGATCAGATGAAAGTAAACAAGATTAAACATTTTTCGGACAAGTTCGGACTCAAGTTGGAGACTTTAAATAAAATTTTAGTTCGAACTTGCGTTGGAACATCGAAGATGACCCGACACGCGACGCGAATTGAGCGAAGGACTTTGTCCAGGTGGAATCTCTGGAGCGGTTGCTATCGTCACCAATAATATTTTATTCGTGTCTCAATGCATGCCATACTCGAAATAATCCATGCTGTATTCTTCTTCCAAGAATATATACACTTTTCATAAGGAAAAAAAAGACTCAAGAAAACAACTTTAAGCTCGTTCGCAGCGTATAGATTTTTGTCGGTCTATAGCTTGCAAAAATGTTGTGTAAATGATAAATCTTACGAGAATAGTTTATTGACGCTGTTATTATTTTGACGCTGTCGCGGTCAACTTTCGAAGAGCTTTGACATAGTCAATTTTTTTTCATTAATCAACTACAATCTAGTATCTTCAGTGACGATCCGTTGATCTTCGAGTGGTCGTCGGCTTCATTGATGTTTCCAACGTTCTCGTTGAGTTCTTCAGGGACGAGTTATCTTCAGGGTCGATCGACGATTTAATAAATCGGTCCGAGTCAATTTAGCGATTCCAGATCCATGTATCTCTTCGGTATGCGCGGAGGTCTCGGCATCTTCGCGTTGTGCTGAGTGCTCAGGTGTCTTTGAAAGCTGCTCCTCGATTGAAATTTCTTCAGGCAAAACATGCACGTGTACTTCGGCGGTTTTCCGCACTCGTCCCGAACGTGTCTCGAGAGTGATATCTTCCAAGAGTACGATTTTCCGCAGGCCGAACACTCGTACGGTTTTTGCTGCGGTGCTGGATACATGCAGCCAACGACGTTCATGATCTTCCATCCACCGTCCCGATCTGAAACAGAAACGACAATTAGTACGAATAAGACAACAATCGCTGCGAGCAACGATGAGACGACCTACATCGCAAGACACATCGATAGGTTCCTTTTTTCAAATTAAACACCGTACATAACTAAAAATTTATTGTTACTCAAGCAAGACTGTAAAACAAGTTTGTAGCTACAGTAACGAACAGTGTACATTCGCCGAAGAAATTATTCTTGTTAATAGAGAATAAACGACGCTCGAAGTATCGAGGATCCGTGCGAGTTATTTGTTGCTGCAGCAGCTTCGTCCGCTTATCCTCTTTTCGATTGGTTCTTCTGTGTTCTTCCTGAAATTAAGATCGGTGTCAGTAACTGGAGTGCCATACTGGCAGGAGAGACATAAGGTCACCCCTTTAACGGTTACTGCAAAACCATTTCCGTTCCCGAGTTATTACATTTTTACAGAAAAAAAAAATTGATAATTAAAACCATGGAATATCTGAAGAAATGTCCATGCAAAGGACGTTCACGAACGCGACAATTAATTGTTATCTGTGAGTGCCTATTTTTTTTGGAAAGCTCAGAATTTATCTTTCCGCTGACGGTTGAAGGCCCAGTAAAAATCATTTTACCTTTTATTGATATTGTCGTGGTATTCCATAGTGGACGGCGCTCTGATGATTAACGAGATGATGCTTGTGCATGAAACGCGCACCGCACGTCTCGCACGGAAACTTTGGAGTCTGGCCGCACTCGACACGTCGGTGCCTCAACAGAGATTCTTTCCAAGCGTAGCACTTGCCGCACGTGGGACAGACGTGTGGTTTCTCGGTGACCGATCTTTTGCTGGTGACCACATTGGCGACGGTCCATCTCGGGTCCCAGCCTGAAAAGGAAATATCAGTGTTAGTAAAGAACCCCTGACGTCAAGAGTCTACAGTGCCAGTGGAGGACACACACACAGGGGGCCGAGGGGAATTTCTTCGAAACAGTGCGGACGTACGAAACATTTATTCCAGCCAATACCATTAACAAATAAAGAGAATCGACTATAAAACGAAGAATATAGTTTCGCCTAGCAAATAATTCGGGTCGAAGAGGAAGTCGAAGTACAGATTTTTGTGGGCCTTCCCGACAGATCTTCGTATTTCTTCCGCACATCGAATGTCCCAGTTGAGTAGCGTCAGCATTTTGGGATTCCATTTATCGACGTCATCGAAAAACTGCATCCTCTCACTGTTTTCTCCTCCACCTCTCGTCCACTGAAACGAAACCTCGAGATGAGTGGTGAACGTGACAAAATATTTTAAAATAAAGAATACGGTTTTTACCAATCATTGGCCCATTGGATGGATGAACAGTGTTGGCGTGTCTGCGAAGATGATGTTTGTGCTTGAAATGAAAACCACAGACGATGCAAGAGTATTGTGATATCTGGCCACACTCGTTTCGCTGATGCCTCTTCAGGCTCTGCCGCCAAGTGTATTTATTGCCGCATGTGGAGCAGATATACAGTTTTCTTCCGTAACCCCGAGGAGCTCGGCCAACAACTTCGATGATCTTCAATCCGAGCAGACCAGCTGAAAACGAAAAATTCACGATAATACGGAATCGACTATTTGCGATAAGAAACATGTAAGGGAGCGTGCGAGACAGTACACATTTCTTGATATACAGTGAGAGATCCATTATTTACTGCGAAGAAAACAGTTCGAAGGTGTCGAAGCGTGCTTTCGTATTTGTTCGTGCTTTGACTTGGCCGCTGCACGAAGCTGCGCCGAAAGCTATCCAGGAAGGGCTTTAGCCGCTCCATACACGGCAAAAAACATAGCTTCTTCCAGGAGGAAGCAAAATAAGAATTATCTGCGGGATGTAAAGCGTTATTTATTGAATAGTTTTATTAACAACGTAGGCATTGAGATATTCCGATGGTCTTTCAAGGTGGTTTCATTGGTCGAAGCGAGTTCATCGACTCATTTTTATATGAACTTCAATTTTCTTTCATCTTCTGTGCTTCTCGTTGGAAAACAAAATCAGAACTCACTATCACCGGGGATTACACGAGCTGTTCGCAATTGTCTCTGAAAATGAAGGCTCGTCCGGTAAATAATTGGGCCAATGAGGGAAGACGATGTCGACAATTTTCTGGGCTTGGGAAAGTGGATAGCCGATAGACTTTCTTGATTTTTCTTCGGCACACAAAATGACCCATTCGATGCACATTGGCACTTGCACATTCGACGCGTTCTAACTTCGTTTCTTTCTTCCCCTCTTGTTGCCTGAAATGCAGATTCGATATTAGCGCCAGATCGGAGTGAAGAAATGAAGACGCAGGGAAAATTTCGTTACCCATTATCGGCGCGTTGGTGTGAACGTTGGAAATGTGCCTGAGCAGATGATGTTTGTGCTTAAAGTGACCACCGCAGATGTTGCAGAGGTATTGCGGAGTTTGACCGCACTCGTGTCGTTGATGCCTCCACAGATTCTCCTTCCAAGCGTAACCGTTGCCGCAGGTAGGACAGGTGTGCGGTTTTCTTGCGTTACCTTGAGCAGCGCCGGCAACCGCTTCGGTGATCCTGATGCCGAGTTCGGAAACTGGAAATTAAAAGAAATTGATGCCAATACGGAAGAAACCATGAATGTACCGCAAGAAACATGTAAAAGTGTGAGACACATAGAGGCACAAAGGCGTTTCTTCATACACTGTGAGATACAAACGATTTATCATTAAATTGGGACATGGAAATACGACGAAATTCCAGTACAGGACGAAATGGCTTCGTTTATTGAAGAGTTTGATTAACATATCAAAATCACTTCGCTAAATTAACATAGATTAATCGAGTCTATCTCGCTCGATAGATTATACATGATCTTCAATTTTCTTTCACCTCCTCTCAATGCATTCCTTTTTATTTATAATTCTTCTCTCTTCGGCTTATCTTGTCTGAAACGGGAAATCAGAATTTGCAATTAGTTGAAGTTATTTTATGCATTTTTTTTTGTGAAGATTGTTAGGGAAGGGTTTTTTTTATATAGCGTGGATCAGAATTAGGGTGTTCGTTACCGTTGATCTACTGCTGACCGGCCTGATGAACCGAATTACGGTGGCCGATCAAATGATGCTTGTGTATGAATCGGGCATCGCAGATTTCGCAAGTGAATTTCGGTGATCTGCCGCACTCCATCTTTTGGTGTCTTGACAACGAGGGCTTCCAGGCGTAGGCCTTGCCGCACGTCGGGCATATGTGTGGCTTCTTGTCGCTGTGAACCGAATTGCGATGGCTGACGAGATGATGCTTTCTTATGAAGCGCGAACCGCAAACGTCGCACGCGAACTTGCGGGAACCGGCGACCTTCGACGAAGACGGGCATCCCAAATCGCAATGTCTCGACAGAGAATTCTCGTCGTTAAACGCCTTGCCGCAGCTCGAACAAATGCACGGTTTAGTATCGAACTCTTCGGTAACGACGCCATCCGGATCCAGCTCCATCATCATGAATTCGAACAGACCGACCGAATCAACTGAAAGAAAAACAAAGAAAAAAACGAAAATTGTATTGCACGTAAATAACGGATCGGAGACAACTGGTAATGTATTTCTCATCCAAGCAAGTCACGAAAACGAACAGCATACCCGCATTCAAAATCAGTGATCTACAGATCGAATGAAAATTATGGATCGACTGGGAAGGTCTCGACGGAGATCGCATACACGAGTGTATAGTAAAAAAAAAATGGAATGATCCGTAAATTTAATTAACTAGATTGTCATACAAAACATCATCGACACCTAACAAAATTTAATAAGACACGTTAATCAATATAGTGATTAGCTTTCCCCGAAACCTTTTTTTCTGTTGAAAACAAAAAATTCTTTTCAACGGCTCAAAACTTTGTCGTATTGAAATGTTCGAAATTCATTAAAATTCTTAATTTTTACACGCAACCAAAAAAAAAGTTACAACGAAATTAAGCTAGGAAAATTATAGGATGCATTGCTGTTCGTAACAAATTTGGTGTTGTGTCTAAAATTTTGATTACACAAAAATTGATGAAGATTGACGAAAATATCTGTTTCACTCTTGGCTCTTTAAAAATTATGGGGTTATTGGGCTTTGTTTGAGGGTGTTCATCGAGGCCGTCTTCGCTATCCTCTTCCTCGCAGGATACACCGAGGGTCTCGTGGTCCTTGTCGAACGACGCGAAGATCGACCGCACCCGCGTCCGCGATGCCTCCCCAGTGATTCTTTCCAAGAATACGACTTTCCGCAGGACGAACAGGTGTAAGGTTTCTCCACGAATTCCCGTGAACTTCTTCCGACGACTTTCATGATCTTGAACTCGAAATCAGCTGCTGAAAAAGACAAACAATTAGTGTCAGTATATCGAAGGCAAACGTAGGAGAACAAACGCAAGAGTCACACAGAGAGGAAGTCACACATCGGGAGTCACACGGAAGGGATCTCTTCAATAAATTCTTCGCTCCACCGAATTCTTCGTTTCTGCGAACAAAAAAGAAGAAAAAAAATGAAGCACGTATCGTACGGCAATGAAACGCAACTCGTGGGACTTGACGAAATCTCGTCTTCTTCTTTCACCTCTTCTAGTCTGAAACTAAAGTAGAAACCGGTTATCAGTAAAGAGTTCGATAGATCGACTGTCTGTTAATGACAGGGAATGCAAAAGCTCCATAAAAACACGATAGGAATTTGTCTGGGAATTTAATAAGTTCGATAATATTCCATACAAAAGGTAACTTCTTTTTTTTTTAATGCTGTCCTCGCGATCGATCAGTGCATGATGATCATTCCGTTGAGCGGTGCAACAGCCAGTTGATGGATCGACGTGAGATGCTTGACGAGATGATGCTTGTGCATGAAACGATTGCCACATATCTCGCAAGCGAATTGCGGTGTTTTGCCGCACTCGACCCGCCGATGTTTAAACAGTGACTCACGCCACTTGTAAACTTTGCCGCAATTATCGCAGGGGTACCTCCTCTCGTTGTGAAGTCCCATCATCTCCGTCATCTGATGCGCAGAAGCTACTTGCTCGTAGCGAAGCATGAATCTCGCCGCTAGAAGAGAAGAAAAAAAAACACAAACACACTCGCATTAGTAAGGTAACATATTTCTTCATCGACCTTCATAAAGAAAAAAAAGTCGTACAACATTCAGTCAAAAGCATAAATCATAAATGTAACGAGTAAAAAAAAAATATGAAAAACATTGTACCTGAAAAGAAACCATCGTTGAGAAGCGAACAAAAAATATTGCCGAGCAACGACGATTACCCAGGAATCGAACAGGGCTTACCAAACATTATTACAATTTATTTAACGTCGATACTCGAGAAAAAAAAATCGATATTTCAGTACGTTTTTCAGAACGTACGATTAGCATTACATTTATCAATCAATATGCGTTGGGTATGTTGTTCTTGAACGGGCAGTACTTCCTCATGTGTTCGCTGACGTGATGACGGTGCTTGAACAATTTCCCGCACTGCGGACACGGTATGTTCGGTAGTTTGCCGCACTCGTATTTAACGTGACGATCGAGGGAGCATTTTTGGGTGTATTTTCTCCCGCAATTGCACTGATACTTCATTCTTGACATGGCTTTTCTGGAGATAACGCGGAGACGACGGGGCACGAGGGTCGGCTTCCTCTGCTCCAAAGGGTCCCAATCTGAAACGAACAAGAAGAAAATTATTATAGAAGTGCTCTACATGATTGATTCGTTCCATTCACCGGGATGCAAGCCGCGACTTTGGAATGCACATTAGAGACATCGCGTCGGCGATTAATCAGTAAATGATCGTGGAAAGACTGTTCGTTTATTAATGAACAAACTCGACCGTGGAATTGAGCCGGTGTCAAAAAGAAGAAAAGAGGATAACAGTTCGTTGGTATCGCGTGGATATCGTGGGGTGCGACACTGAACGATAGAATCTTTGGTGTCGAGTTAACATTAGTCACACATCCGGACACAAACAGCCTTCGGAATCTTTGGTCCTCTGCAATCTCGGAGAGATGATCGCCGATGAAAATCGTCGCATCCCTCTATATCGTGATAACGTTCATTGGCTGCAAACTTTGCCGCCGTCCTCGCGGATTCGTGTGAGTTTTCTCATGTCTGATCCAGTTAGAGCGTATTTTTGTTTTGTACTCGCAGAAGTAGCATTTGTACTGTGGCTCCTTGCCGCACTCGTCTCTCTGATGACACTGCAACGACGTTTTCCACTTGTATCTTCGACCGCACCGCTCGCATCCGAATGGCTTCTCCTGGTAGCCCAGGTACCCTATGGGAAAAAAAGCAAATGAACATGCGTGAGAACCTCCACCGGGACCCCAGTTGAAGTATATTAGTTAAAAGTTTTTTTTTTTTTTTTTCCTTCGATTATAGTAGTTGTCACGTGGATTACAAATGAGAGATGCGTCTGAGATAATAAAGATATATATAGGAGTTGAAGTAGAAACGAAATTTCTTTATCAGAAGTCTTCTTCGTTAACAATATTTTTGTTTTTTTTTGTTTCACACTTGTTACCCGATTTAGGCCAAACTTTGATTCCTAAAACGATACATTATAATAAAATTCCGGACGATTATAGTCATTTTTTTGTCATCCTCCGGTGGGATGATGATGATTACTCGGTGGTGTGACCGAGCCATGCTCTGACGCATCCGCGCTTTCTGTGCTGGAGCCAGAGATACAACTTGTCCGTCGTGAAAGCGCAGTCGAGACACTGGTATCCGTAGCCGCACTCGTTGCGCTGATGGCAGCTCAGCGAGAAGATATGCTTGAATCGTCTTCCACAGTGGCAGCGTATCCAGCCTGAAATCAGAGAAAAATGCGTGTCAGTATGAGGTCAAAAACGATCGGAAAGTAATCTCAAGTTGAGTTTGATTAGTAGATTTTTTCGCTTATGTTAAAAAAAAAGCCTGATGGGTAAAGCGTAAATTTCTATTGACGTCGCTGAACGATTTAATTCATTTCTTTATTAATATGCTTCCTTTTTTTAAATCTGCCTCCTCTCTATAAACACAACGGTTATCATTGGTACACACACAATGTCAATCGTAGTTAGTCATGGAAGAATGAAATAAAAAGAAAAGAAACAAAACGAAAATGAAAAGAAGAATTAACCACAAAGAATATAATCGTACTAGCAACTCGGTAGTTACGACACCCACTATCATTAATTAATATAGATATAGGTTTTTATTTTATTCATTTGTTTTCGATTCGTGTGTTACTTCAACGAACAAGACTACGTATGCGTGTCTGTGTTTTCAACCCTATCATTCCAACACTGTAAACCAATGGATCTCCAACTACGGTCCAAATGACTTTCATTACTTCCACCAATCAAACAATTCCCATTTTTTTTTATTCACATGCTAATGCGTTTCTTCGAGAGAAAAACCCTTACGAACTAGTTATTATCGCGATTCTCCTTACGTGCTAAGGTTGTTGTTCTTTATCTCCGTACAATCAACTTGGTTTGATCATTTCGCTGTTTAATTCAGATATATATATAATGCATATATGTATAAGTATATTCTGTATATATAATTCATTTGTTTCTTCTCCCATCAATGTATATATTTCCAATATACGCTTCATTTTTTTTGTTCTTCGTTTGGCTTCAAAATAATTCTATGTATATAATATGTATAATGTATATATATATGTATATATATATAGGCATCTCTCGTGATCCAGCTTTCGAAGGCCGGTACGATGACTCGAGTATTGCATAGCTGGCTTTCCCTCGTTCTATTGGCACGAAAGATTACAATCAATCGGATAACGATCGATGACTCGCAAAAAAGTAACACGTTACGTCATACGATAAAGCGCACTGCCGACAATCGTCGAGCGTATGCGCTCTATGGTATGTTTCTCATTTCATGTAATATATTATAATATTCAATATGTCTCACTTCTCGTGTGTGTATTCAGTCTTTGTGCTGCGTACTTGTCTCGTCCGCGTGCAAGTGATTTTGCTTCAATTTTTTTTTCTTCTTCCTTCCTTTAATTCACCATCATCTTCATAATCGAGCGCAATTTTGGCAAATCTCGAATTACTTGATTTTGTTCGTATTGGTTTTATTTTTTTTGATTCTTTTTTTATTTATTTTTTCACTTTGGATACTTGGAAGACATGTTTCAGCAGCTTTCGCTCCACGCGTTCAGTCGATGCGATGGAAGAATACCGAGATATCGCTTCAGCCGAATAAAACGGACGAGCACATTGGAAGTCGAAAGTTAGTTTTTTTTTATTTATTTTTATTGATTTTTTTATTTCTTTCAGCGAAATTTCGCATCGACTGAAAGATAACGCGAGAGTCTTCTTACAAGTAACTCGATTTCTTTGGCACAGAGAAGCCTATTAGAAGTAAAGAGAAGCTCGTGTGACTGTGTCTGTGTCCGTGTGTGTGTGTTATGTCGGGGCTCGAGTAAGTCGTGTGAATAACGAAGTGACAAAAAATCATTCCGCACCGATCGCAATAATACGCTGATCGGTCTCGAATCCATTTTTCATTAACGATGTTCCGACAATCGAGAGGGTCAATCGGAGAAAGTCCAGGCAAGATATTTCGAGAGATTTAGGGTTTACCGCCGTCCCTTTCGAACGGCAGCTATTTTATGTATACTTGAATCGTGTTTATAGATTAGTATATAGTATACTATAAAGGAGCGGTAGATAAAAGGTCACGACTAGTTTCAACAAACTGCAACTCTTCGTCTAATTTTATAACTGGCTAATAGTTTTTTTTTTACCTCGTATTCGACAAAATTCATTTTTTTTTTCAATCTTATCTGAAGATATAGTTGATGTTTACGTAGTTTTTTTAGATAACGTCTAGAGGAAGTAAGAGAGACGGAAGGAGCTTAAAAGTCATTGCTAATAATCTACGAGGATAAATACAAGAGAGAGATAGAGAGAGAGAGACAGAGACAGAGAGAGCGAGAGAGAGCGATTTTACAGATCGAAGTTTGTACGGTGAATGAGAGGATTTGGCATTTCACCGTTCGAAAGTTGACTAGAATATCATTTACGGATGAAGTAATTTTTTTTTCTTTTTTTTCATATCGTTTTCATTGCAACGTCGACGAAGCCAAGCGTTACTCTGAGTAATAGTGGCTTCGTTTGCCAGTTTGATCGCAGTGAACATTAGCTTACAATTTTATACATCGTCGTTCTCAAAGATGTGATGTAATAATATAATATATATATATATTTTTGATTTATTTAAATATACTCTCTATGTTTGAATATCTATCAGTTAGATTGTTCGACCCGATCAGGCGTTCCTCGTTCTCGTCGCGGACTAGAAAAACGCTTGTGTTTCCGGTCTGACTAGGTTCTCTTCCTAAAAAAAAATATGCTCGTTCTCCTACTCGAACTACACTCTCCGTCCTACGGAGCTTAAGATGAGATTCTTAACAGTTAATATTACGCAGTTAATTTTTTTTTCTTTTTTTTTCGTTGCTTTGAGAAATTTGATTTTGGCTACTGGTTGTTTAAGCTAATCCTCGCGGTAGAGTCAAGTCGATCGTGTAATAAAATTTTCCAAAAATTGTTCGTACAAACAATATTTTTTTTCTAATCTCAGTACTCGAATTGCCTTTGCTGTACCGCGAGGACGCAAACTTCACGTTTAAATGCGAATCTATCAATGCGGATTTATCAATGTGTCAAATCACAATCGTTTCTTCGTCTTCCTCTCTAGCTCTCTACAACACCGCCAACGTTTTTTTTTTATGGAACAGGACACTCCGGACCCGCCCACGGAAAAATTCTCTTGAAAAAATTCGCCCCGTATCGTCGTTTATAATTTGTATAAAAATAATTGGGCGTTTTAGCGTCAACGGAACGTCGAGGAGTCGACCGAGTAAAATACTTCCCTCCTTGCTAGCGCGACGTCTTCGATCAAACAGCTCATTTGTATAACTTCACCCCACTCCGGGCACTCCTCGAGTCCGTACAAATATTCAACAATGTGATTCTCTCTTCATCTCACGCCATCACTGAGTAAATGGGAACAACTTCTAACTACCGCGCCGACATTTCTAACTTGATCACTATGATCGCTAAATAATCTTTTTTTTTATACACCGCTTCTTTCTTTTCTAACTCTCGTCACTGATCTACGTGCACGTTTTCGCGGAACGCAATTACATTATCGTATTGTATCTAATCCATATCAAGAAACCTTGAACACGGGTCTCGCTAAATTGGAACACAAAAGAGATACAATATACTTCCTCTTGCATATTGTTTTATGCTACGACAAAAAAAAAAAAAAAAAAAAAAAAACTAAGTGTCTACAAGTAGAAGACTTTGGTGTTCGTACGATAAAATATTGTCATGGATACGCGTCGCGTCGAGTCTCTCTCTCACCGGAGACGCAAAAAAATCGAGATCGGATCTCTATGTCTGCACCTCCGTCGGTCTGCGAATATTCTACGGCGTTACATCAGCGACCCCTTGTACAATCTCGGATATATCAGCGGTAACGATAATCCCTCGCTCTCGGGCGATTTCAACAAAATAAAAAAAATAATTTCTTCGATCCACGCGGAAATTCCGTGTCGCAATTACGGACTCGCGCTTCAGCGAAGAAGACAATAAACGAAAGAAAAAAAAATAGTAAATATTGGCACATTTTTCGCGAAGAATTCCTAGAGAATAGAATCTAAAGAAAAAGAAATAAACTTTTTTCCACCCTCCGCTCGGGATACTCCAGTGCCGGCAACAATGAACAAGCGGCAAGAATACGCGGAGGTGGCTCGATCCCTCGTTTCCGAAACGAGCAACAAAATAATAAGAAAAGAAAAATAATGTACCGAACCATCGGTAAATCAGACACCTTGGAATCGTGCAAAAAAAAAAAAATATATATATATACGTAAACGTATCTTTGGCACGTTGCGCTTGAACAGCACGAGCAAAAAAAAAAAGAAGAAAAGAAAATCATCAGCCAATCGGAGCTTTAAAAATCTTGGTAACTCGATGCTCGATGCCGAGGCCGTTTTCAGGCTCGCTGATTGACGGCGGTCGTCGAGGGCTCGACGTGACGATGATTTATGTGAGCCTTGAGGTTCCTCTCGTATTTGGAGCTGAAGGCGCAGTGCGGGCAGCTGAACGACGGGGCCTTGCCGCACTCGTAGAGCAGGTGTCTCTTCAGTATGTAGGCATTCTTGTAGGACTTGCCGCAACGTGAGCAGTCGTGGCGTCGATCGTGAGCGGAGATCGTCAGAGGCCTGTTGTTGTTGCGACCGACGTGCCTGGCCGGACAGTGAAGACGAGCTCGACGCTGGGGCGCCAGAGGTGCTGGAACTTCGCTGGAGCTTCGCTGACCTCGCCTCGTACCCTCGGATCTCCAACCGAGGCTCGCGAAGAACCCTGAAAGCGTGAAAGCACAGTGCGATCGTGTCGTTAGTAAAACCAGGGCTATCCAACATCGGAGTGTGTACACGAGTCGTGGAATTTTTTTTTTTTTTTTGCCCCTCTCTCACCGTTCACTTCTTTTTGTTCTCATTTTTTTTTTCGTTCAACGGCGCGGTCCATGCCAAACAATCAAGTCTCAAGCTAACAACAACGAGCAAATGGAGGGGGTGTGTGGTGATGATGATGAACGTTCGAACGGGGAATATACTATTTTGGAGCGTGATGATTGTGATTATGGAATTATAGACGACTATTCTGAATTTGACCTTTTCTTCTTCATGATCTTCTCTTCGGTTTTCTTGTTCGTCGTTCGGTCGAGTGAAAATCCGGGATTTCTTCGACCGGAGTTTCTTTCGGTGGTTGTTTGAGGTCCTCGGTGTCCCCGACGGTGGCCTGAAACTCGAAACCCAAATTCATTAGCGCCATTGGCTATTTGTAAATGGACGATTGACGATGCGCTGAATTTCTTCCCGAAGAGATGGTTGTCTTCATTTTTTTTAAATCTTCGGCGACGTCGTCCAGTTGCCTCTCCGGAACACCTATAAAAGAAAAATAACATGTCAGTATAGGGAAGACGTGATATTTCAATCCAACCGTGACCTGCGGAACGAAGATATCCACGGTTGTTTGCGGTTTACTCATAGTTCGGTTCGAACAGATTCTGCTGTTTTCCACACTGAAGACCTCGCCGACTATAAATAAAATGTTTCCTCGAAAACAGTTATCGTATGAGAAAGGCATAAAATGAAGATGTTCGACGATTGCCTTTCTAGACTTTATTTTGCTCTAAATCCAATACAAGGCTTTCTACAAATTGACAAAAAAGAAAAAAAAAGAATGGGTAAAAAGATTCAAGCATTATTGTTTGTTTTTGGAATGTTCGAAAGGATCGCAACGATACGTTCGTTAATGTTTTTTTCACTCTGATGTTAGAAACAAAAACAAGAAAAAAAACAACAAAAATAAAAAAAACAGAAGAACAGAACAGTGGAAAACGCGAACCGGTGGCAGGCGTGTGATTCGTCCCTTCGCGAGCCTCGACGATAAACTCTCAAAGTGGAACGACCTCGAGCCTCGTGGAGATGACGATCAGCGCCGAAGCTCTGTGCCCACAATTTTTCTTTTTACAATTTTCTAAGCAAGCGATCGTTTCTCTCGGATATAATTAAAAGCCAATATTATAATGAAGCCGCGTTATGTTTCGTAAACGTGTAATGGTGTGACTTCTTCATCGAATTGTGTGACAATACAATAGTATAGAATACCATTTTTTTTTCTTGTTCATGGTGTGAGCGTCAGTTTTTTTTTGCGTGTACATGTGTTCTGTATAGTGTGGCAAAAAATTAAAAAAAGTATCTAGAAAGATTATTCGTTATGATAGCGTAATCGTTAATAATTGTTGTTCTCTAAATAATATTAATATAAAAATGGAGACAAAAAAAGAAGAAGAAAAAAAATTATAATCGTTCGTTGGCAAATACATGGCGAAAAGAATTATTATGATTACAAGTTTATCTTTTGTGTTTGAGGCGCTGAGCGGAGTTTGAGTTCGAGTTTTTTTTCTTTTTTTTCGCATGCTTTCTGTACATTCGATTAATACGATGATAAAAGGGAGGGGAACTTGTACTAAGTGTATCGTACTTAAGGCGGCGAGAGCGAAAGATCGGTTCGGCTCGTCGAACGATATATTGCTGTAATGTTTGCTGCTTGTTCGTGCGATCGGAGGCCGATCTTTCGCCCTGACCGTGTTCTATGCCGCATCACGTGTGAGCGTCAATGTAGCTATTATTATAATGATAATTGTACGGATTAATAAAAACGAAGAAAAATAGAAACTATTTGAACGATAGCTCGAAGAAGCGGTAGCGAAGGTATATGGGACTCGCTCACATAGGATTATTATAAAGAGAAATAAATAACCGGTGGAATAATACAAGAATCACATTGCAAGTCAGTTGAAGGAAGAAACAGGTGGATGCGCGGACAATGAGAAAAATTAATAGTTATTCGAGGATAAACAATGGATTACAAAAAGAAAATAATAGTAATAATAATAATAATAATAATAGGTGAGAAGAGAGAGATACACCCTTGCGGATATTGGCAGTATAGCGAGTCGTCGAGATTACTGTTCTTTGTTCGGCGTAAATAAATAATTTCTAAAAAAATATCACTGGTCTCGAGATGTGCACCGGGTATCGGCCACGCAGTTAAGACAAACCAG
Source organism: Ichneumoninae sp. B BG-2022a (assembly GCA_030522725.1). Taxonomy (NCBI): domain Eukaryota; kingdom Metazoa; phylum Arthropoda; class Insecta; order Hymenoptera; family Ichneumonidae; species Ichneumoninae sp. B BG-2022a. The sequence continues at coordinate 14,719 of JAPYZD010002775.1, forward strand.
ACAGTACGATTTCTCGATTCGGATGTAGCTGTCGCAGTCGCGATTGAAAATGTTTCACCGGTTTTTTTTTTTTTTTTTTTTTTTTTTTTTTTTTTTTTTTTTTCCTTTTTTTTTCTTCTTTTTCTCCTTGCTCGCTTTTTTTTTATGTTACTATAAAAAAATGGTATTCTGAATTTTTGATACTCGAATGTAAAATGGCACAGCCGAACAAGCGATCAATACCGAAAACCAGTTCGGAAATTTTCTCGCTGCGATAATTAATTGTCGACCGGATCTACCGGCATTAATTTACGCTTATCCTTTCGTCAAAACGAACAATCGTGAGAACGATTGTGGAAGGTATTATTATTATTATTATTATTTATTAATTCCACGAGTTTCATGGGCTTTCGTTGTTGCACAGCTGGAGATAGATCTTCGATCCAAGTGTCGGAGTTTTTTTTAAAAATATTTTTCACCGACGACCGAAAGCCCGACAAGTCCTCGTACTCTCCGATGGTTTCACCCGGTTTCATTAATACCGTAAAAAATCCGTTCACGCGCCCAGCGCCTCTTGTTATTTTTTTTTGTTTTTCCTTTTTATCATCCTCTCTCTAGCCTATTATCTAAATCGTACTTGAAGGCACTTAACACAAGGCTCTCTCGGTTTACAAACCTACTTGTTTCAACTCTCGCTCTTTTTCTCGCTCTCGTACTTTTGTTTTTTTTTCTTTTTTTTTGTTTATCTCACAAAGTGTTCTTTTTTCTTTCGCTTTTATTCTTAATTGCTGGATATTTTTACGTTCTGCGTTAAAAGCTAATACGCTTATCAGGAAGGTGGTGCAGGGGGGGGGGGGACAAACGCTGTGGCCCCGTGTTTGCTTCGACGTGGTGGTTTCTCACGATATAACCCGCCCTTCTCGTCCCATATAGCGCCCTTCTCGTCCCAACTATTATCTATTATATTTGTTTCTCTTATTAAATTTTTAATAGCTCTCTTCTGGGACTCGCGGCCCGAATCGTCGAATTTCTTCGTTACAGTTGATATCATTATCGAGTGAGCACGCTGCCGATTTATTATTATTGGAATTGGTCGAGTTGTCAATTTCTTAGACCTCGGAAGCCACTTGTCAGCCACTCTTCATTTTTTTTTTTTTTTTTTTAGAAGATTCGGGCCACGTTCGTCGTGTACAAAGATTACAAAGACACCGACAGGCTAAACTTCTCTTTTTTTCTTTCGTTTTTTTTCGCATTATTCTAATGTATCGGTTGTTGTGTTTAATAGTACGTGTGAATTCGTTGGACGATCAATCGGATGCCGGATAAAAATTATAAAATAATGTCTATGTTCCCATTTTTGTCCGTCATCGTGGAAAAAAGCTTTTCTTCATCATCACTGTCTTGACTCCGCCAATATAATATATAGAATATAATATCTTATATCGTAGATTTTTAGTTTTTTTTTCTCCATTCGTTTTTTTTTTATCATCGATTCGTCGCTCGTTTACAATTCATGTCTCTTACACTCCCCCTCGGTCACACAGACGATCTCTCATTCATTCTCTCGATTTAACAAACAAAAAGGCTCACCGCTCGCAGTTTGGCCGAAAAATACAAAAGGTTTTAGTAAAATTGTTTATATATATATATACTAGAGCAAATTTAATAATTTTTCTTTTTTTTCGTTCAGTTATTTGTTTCGTGCACGCAACAATTTTCTCAATCACGCCCTTTTCTTTTAATTCTCCTTATTCCTAACCAACATTTTCTTCCTTTCCTTTCCTTCGATCTCATCCTTCCCGTTCTGAACTGGGAACGCTATAATTGAATTTATTCGCTTTTTTGTTTATTTTTTTTCTCTTCACAATATAATATAGAGATATATAATATTTATCATACAAAAAATAAAGCAGTGTACTTTCTAAATACCTGGATGGCATGTACGTAACATTCGTGTCGTCATCAATTTCATTTTTTATTTTTAATTCACCTGTCTGCACGATTTTATTTATTTTTCTTAAACCTCGAAAATTTTTAGCTCTCCTCCCTCTTAGCGAAACAAATTTAGCGTCTAAATATCACGATGTACGTTGTGTCGTAAAGGAACACAACTGAGGCGTCTACGATAATTATACGATTATCTCATAATCCAAAAAAATAAAAAAGAAAACGAAATATAAATTGATTGCAGTTTCGAATGACTCGTAATCTTCAAATCGATCGAGTTTATCTAGATACGAAATATATAGTACGCGCTCGCGACTAAACTTAAGAAAAAAAAGAGAATATCCATCAAACCCCGCCTCCTCCACTGCGAGTAATTTATAATTTTCCAATGCGTCTTGCCTCGCACGTTAATCTACGAATTTAATAATTTTTTTTTTCATAACGCTATGTCGTTTTGTCGATTTTTTTGTTTGTTATTTTTTTCGGTAAGATTCTTTCTTATCCGAAACCGTCACCACAAGAAACAAAAGAGAAATTTTTTGTTATCGACACGCCAAAAAAAAAAAAAAAAAATTTGGCAACCTCAGCCACGTTAAATTTATTACCTAATTATTAAACATAAATTCAATTATTAATAAGCCCGATTATATGCGCGCGGAAAAAAGCTACGATAGACTATTTAGGCCAATCGTAAAAGGCGTTTGCGAAACGTAAATAATCATTTACGCTTTTAATATGCTCATTATCTTCATTATATAATATTTTTTGTTGCTTTTTTTTAGTTTTTCTTTTTTTTAGATTTTTGTTTGTTTTTCACCATCGAATTATGATATTCTTTTGATCTCTTGACTCACAAGTCTTTTTTTTCTATATTCGCTATAAACTTCTATCCTCGATACTGGGCGTTATCGCGATATATCTCAAATTGGATTTTTCAAAAGGCACATGTAGACGAGATAATTCGTCGTTCCGATCGACCGAATGCGCGCGTGCGAAAGTCTGAGATACGCAATCTCCGTTGGAGTCACTGCTTTTTTTCAGTTGCCGAAATGAGGAACAAGAACAAAAACGAAAAACGGACACCCGTCCAATGTTTACATTACAGTGGCGAAAAGTAAAAAAAAAATAGACGAAGAAAATTAAAACATCCGATACCTATGCCGAAAAAAATCTCAATATCAATCAATTATATATATACGTAGATATATTACGTACACCTATCTCTATATATCATACTACTATACATAAAGCCGATTAAAAAAAATCCAATTAAATCCCAATTAGCAAAGTGAAATTAATAAGAAACAAAAAAAAATTACATAGCGATCCAGTCGAGCACTAGACAAATATCCCCGAATTCTCGAATCATGTTTGCAAGATTTGTCTCTCGGTCACAAAACGTTTCGCGCCCGGGGCGACCGCGTCCAATTTCTTTTCTTCCCCCTAATTATTTTTTTTTACTAGCGTTTGATCATTATCGATTGGGAAAGCCCTTTGGGACCGAGCATCCACAGCATCACGTTGCAAGAAACTCAGCATTGGCAAAGCGAAAAAAAAGTGATTTCTATCGAAAGTACAAAAAAAAAATAGGCTCGATTAAATTCGATCAGAGTCATGCAATAAATGAAACGAAAGAGAAACGAAAGTCTGTTGTTGTTATCTGCCGTTGTTGAACAATTTGCGAAATCCGGTCTTTGCGATTAAAAAAAAAAATCTCTTTTCCACTGCCGTCTCTCAATCGTTAACGTGACA
>JAPYZD010002776.1:0-22515 GCA_030522725.1 Ichneumoninae sp. B BG-2022a
CAATCGACCCCACAAATGATTATTAGCAAAGTTACCGTGGCATCGGTTAATAACAATCTGAAACGGATCGTCTCAGCGATCAAAATGTTCCGCAAAAATTTACCTTTCAATTTCTTGTGCTTGTTTGCACTAATATTTTGTATTATGTTGCTTAGCTGACGCGATCCGCACAGCCGAAAAATCACTTCTGCACTCGCGAATCACACTTGGTTTCGGCGAATTGGTATTTTTGAAAACTCAGCTATGAGGTAATTGTATGGCCATAAGGTGATGTCTATAAAGTTGCTCCCTTCATATCTGATGCGTCCAATCGTGCGCAGCGTTGCGCGGCCGCTTGTTACGATTGACCCGTGTTACTTTTGTCCCCGGTCTCCCCTACCTAGTCTAGGAAGCCAATTCGTAACCCCGGAGCGACGGGAGACAGGGATGCGAGCCGCTGGCTGTCCATCGTCCAAAGTTGCACCATTGAGATGAACTTCGTGATGTAACAACGCTGCTTCATTCATTGTTGTATATGGTTTTCTGCGGCGTTTTCTGCACGAGCAGGATTTTCGACCTGGAACAAAGATGTTGATTAATTGGTGTACGGCATTGTAACGAGTGGGAATTGCGGAGCCATGAACAACAGGCGGAGCTGAATGGATGCATGTACGAGAGCATCTAACAAAATCGTGAAACAATTCGTGTTGCAAAACTACCCTGCTGCGGAAAAGGAACCCTTGGGGTACGAACCCCATTTATCTGTAGCTACATTGTAGGCAACGGACGGGTTGGTGGAGGCGTGTATGGATTGCACAGCGTAGATAGCTGCGACGGCAAACCTTGGTGCACCTCGAGCTTGTGAACGAATGATAAAAAAGCCTGCGAGGATGGTCAGATGCACTCGGCTCACGAGGTACTTAACGCCGTTAACGGGAAACCTAGAGGGTTAATAAGCGAGAGTCGTAGGAACTGAAGACATGAAAAAAAAAAAAAAAATTGAACGAGAAAGTCTGCACACCAGGCGGCCCAAATGGTCTGCGCAGGTACCTGAAGAGTTCGCCAGAGAGGCAGATAAATGGATTAGTTAGTTACGGATGCAGAACCCAAAAATAAACGAATCGGTCTGTAGGAGAAAAAAGCGCGAGTGATCCCCTTTGGGACCAAAGAAAAAGAATCAAAAAGAGTTGATTGAGCGTTGCATGTGCTGTGGTCGCTGCTGTTGAAGAGAACGGAAAACTCGGTGGCTGCAGACAGACGGACCGGTGGTACGGTGATGCTGTTTCGCTCGAACGGTCCACTCGGTTAACGCGAGGCATCAATCCGCACTGCAACCGACGAGTCTCGTCTGTGCCTCGTCTGTCTCGTGTGTCCCTCTCGTTAATCTTTGAACCCCGCTATGTATGTATCGAAACGGTAACGACGTTACGCGACGGACCTGCGAATTCGATCCCCACCGGCAAATATAGGATCATTCCGACAGCGAGTAGAGGAATCGACTGGAAATCTCTTTGAACTGTCCCCCAATATCACAAAGTTAACGCGGTGTGGTTTTAGGTATTATGATGTTCAGGGAATTGCTTATTCGTGCCTTTGTGGGTGTCGACACTAATAGCCTTATCAACAGTACGGGTATTAACACTCATACCCTTGGTGGTTACATCACCACAGAGTACCTACTACTATAATAATTGGAGGAGTAACATAAAAAATCATGAAAATTTCCAACCCACTTTTCCTCGAGAACCACTTGTTGGAATCAACGTCAAAGAGCCGAAGATACGAAAGCGCCCATTTTTAAAAATCTTAATTCTATCAGCGCTGAATGGAAGGTCCCTTCAAGAGATTCGACTTAAATGTCAACTTTCGCCGGCAGCTCTGTCTCCCCAGGCAACCCGGGGATTAACCTATTCACTGGAACTCCAATGCACTCATGGCTCGTATTATGGAAATACATGAAGCGGCACGGTACGGAAACGAGGTTGAAAGTAGCCCACTGCAAACGTGTCGAAGTTCGCTTGCTTCTGCAGCTTATTTATGCATACCGTGAGAAGTGGATCGTGTCCACGCCGCGAGGAAGTTGGAAACGTTGGAAGATCTCGGATGATAAAAGGTATGAAGCACATCTTCGTCATCAGCCATCCCATCAAGAGATCCCCATTCACCGGTGTGGCTCCACCGGTAATCTCGGGGTCGTCTTTGAAGCGACATCTTTCGTTGATCTATCAGATGCCCGGATGAGCCACATCTCGCTATCGCCAACGGCTGTAGGCCAGCCGCGACCTCCTCTGTACAGTATCTCTCAACGGCTCTTGAAGCTGCGCGTCTTTCACAGCGCGTCACACCGGAGATAAAGCTTCTTGCCACGTTTTCACCCCCCGCATTCCCACCCGACGTTCCGGGATCTCGCGAAACAGCCGTCAGCGTAACTGGCGTGGATTTAGGTTGGGAATTGAGGCATGTATAGTAGATGAGATAAGCTCGTGTCCAAGGCACGTAGGAGGACGCATCATTATGCAGCATCCATATAAGCGTCGAATCTCCTACCGCATGTAAGCAGACCTCTTCAACTTTTATAAATCGTTTCGCTGATTCCGCACGGTATAGAGACGGTCCTAACCTCTGCGCTTCCGGCAAGGTGAGATTGAATGACTGATAGCTCACCGTTTCACGCATAGGACACGGGATAGACATATCCATCTTCCAAATACGGGTGTCCCTTGGATACCGAACAGGACGTTCTAGAATCTTGCCATGGAAAAAGTACCATGATTGGATGGTTTTGGGTAGTATCGACTCAACTGGGCCAGTACTTGTAAATGTAGTTTGTAAATAAAGTGGTTCCACTGCCAAAGATGTAAAGTTATGGAAGTGTGTTATTTCTCTCAGATGTGACAAACCGGCGGATACCGGATGTTGGGAAGGAATGTTGATAAAGAGTGTACGTTGAAGTTTTTAAAGAAAATTATTGTATTAGTATGTAAGAAGTGGAGTTTTTACCAAATAAGAGAGCGACTAGAACGACTAAGGTAAAGGACCCAATTTCTGACACGAACCCAATTTGTGTCAGGCAAATTGGTATAGTCGGCTCTAGCATAGTCGGCTTCCCCCACCATTTGATATGCAGCCAATGGGGAGCGCGCGTTTGGGGGCTCAGTAACAGCGGCTCTTGCTCCTCCATGTTTATCTCTATGATTTTACACGCGTAAAGTGAGAAGCTGCGCAGAAGTGTCATAAACTCAGTCCTTTACCTTACGCGCATTTACAATGGCGCGGGTGAAAAAGTACCATTATTGGATCGTATGGGATGGCATCGACTCAACTGGATGGTCGATACCGTCCAATACCAAGCTTAGACAGGTTTTTACCGGATAGGGTAAAAACCCTAATGAAGATTTCATTGCTGATTATTGATGAATTAAATTCCATATTCCGAGAGAAATTAATTGAGTCTTATCTGACTCCCCAAAGATTCCTGTTTTTGTTATCTTTTCGGTATGATAATAATTGGCGATGTTGCGCGCTCATCAAATTCCTCCGATATCCGGTAAAAAAAAAGAACGAGCTGTCGAGCTCGTGTCCCTTCAACAACAGCGACGGAGCATTATTACGAGAAGTCCTTGGGTTCCGGGGTTGAAGGCTCTCGAGCGTGGCCCGATCACGAACATCCATCAGCAATTAGTAAATGAGTGTGCTTCGTGGTAACGGCACTTGACACGAAAGGGAGAGTAGCGTGACAAGCTGGAGGTCGTCGGGAGAGGGGTTGGTCCGACGTTGCAGCAGCAAAAGAGACGAGAAAGAGCTACAATGCAAATGACTTGTTCTGAAACCCTTGTTCGACCCAGAAGGTCATCCGGGAAGAAAGCTCGGGCACGGAAGCGGCGTGCGAACGAGAGCAAACTTAGCTCCTTCTTGGTTTCTTCTTGACTTGGGACGATTGCGGGGCAAGTTGTTCATTCTGCCATCAACGTTGAACTCAGTTGAACGGGCTCGGTCCGAGCCGGTACGCTTGTTCAACTGATTATACTTCAGGTACTTTTGTACATATAATTTTCTCGGGAATCCGAAATTTCGTCAATCTTTCAGATATTCATTATTAAAGCTTTTTGTTGAATATCTTTATAAATGCCATTGTTAGACTGCTGGAAGGGACCAACGGATTAATGTATTCAGATGATTAAAAATATATGTGACGTTATCAACGACCCTGAAGACGCGACCCGGCTTAAAAATTCTCTCAACAATTTACACAAATGGTGCGATGACAATGAGCTATTTCTAAACATCTCGAAATGTCACAGTGCGCTTTGAACGAAAATCTCAAGTCCTCGAAATACGTTATTTTATTAATCATCGCCCGCTAGCCTTTGTCACCTTTGTGCGGGATCTTGGGATATACTGTTTCGTCGCATGAGACAAATATTCTATTCTTTAAAATAAAAATAAAAATTAGTCAGGGTTTTCCGCGAGCAGTAGTAATAAAACATCTGCGAGGCAGCCGGGGTTTTTTTTGTGCATAAAAATAATCATTCGAGATCGAAAAGAGTTACGAAAAGGTAATACATGAGGCAATGACTCATTTATGACCCCGCATATTCACGTACGTCACGTCGCTCCGCAAGGGTCAGCCTAGTGCGAAACCTTTTTACCTGCTAAAACACAGTGCAGCGAGCGTCTTGCTCCCCACTTAGGCTCACCCAATTTTCATTCGACGACGTGTGAAAATGCCCTTCTCGTTGTCTATTTGCCAATCAATTTGTTTTACTTCACTCTCTGAATATCGAAGACCCTCTCATCTTTTTTACTTCAGCCATCCAACAATCTCTCAATTTTAGTCTAAGAACTTCAGCGGTAACGAACGGTCGCATCTTGGAAACCAGTAGCAAACGGCGCGTTACCGCGGACTCAACTAAAGTGTAATCATTTCACGCTATTCAATATCGAACTTTGTTTTTAGTTAATCCGTTTTTCGTGCAACAGTGTAAATATTTGTTGTGTTTGTCAATAAATAAATATTTGTGTTTTAACAAAGTTTCATCATCATCTCCTCAATAATAAAAATAACGATCGTTGGCGATTAAGTTCCCTAACGGCAATCTGTTCCAGCGAGAATTCGTCACGATCAGCGTGAGCTCAGGTCTTACAACCCTGAACTGAAAAATCATCGCGAGTTCCCGGCGTATAGAACATACACGTAGTCAATGAAGTGTCCTTCGCGGGTTACTACGCTCATTGTGTTGCGTTGGCATTTAAGATGCTTAGTTATATTAACCCTTCAAGTACCGGGGACTTTTTGCCGATCGCGAACAACCCATGCATTTTTCTAAGCACAAAAACGATACTGATGTCCGTAATTGTTCTTTTTTTGTGCGTTGTCAAAAAAAAAAAAACACTTCAAGATGTACATCTGTGAATTGTAACAGATTTTTTTAGCACATTAACTTTTTATTCGAAGTCTTCGAGGGTTGCGTCTTGGCAAATTCTAGATCCACCTTGAATAAGGACCCGGTACGTAAAAAGTTAATAGAGTGGAGGCAACGTTTGACAATCCAGAAGTCTTCAAAGTCTTATACACCTCGCAACTCTAATATATACGCGTCTAATTATGCTCCCCCCCCCTCCCCCAATAATCATTCAACGATTTTCTGGCACATTTTCAGCACAAGTTTCTGCGTTATGCGGCTTTTCGATTTGGCTCACCAATGCACCTCACAGACCATACATACATTATCGCATTACATACCGACAATGCGAATCCTAGAGCTACACTCGCTGGAATCTCGTAGGACAATAGCGGACCTAATATTCCTAAAAATTTTTAACAGCGTTGAAAATTTGATTCCACCGAAAATTTGATTGGCTGTCTTTGCGTTCCCTGGTCAGTAATCACCTTGGAGAGGGGGAACTCGGAACAGTGGCATTTTTGAGGTCTCATTTTATAGAGTTAATTACTCTTTCTATACCCGGCTTCCGCGTTGCGGTAGGTTCGGCTATTTCGGTGATGGTCCAGTTTCTCTCTACGTAGTCTCTCTTTTTCGAGTCGGCTTTTTCACCTATACCCATACGAATATTTCTACGCGTTCTGCGAATTATTTATTGATCTGGAATCTGGTTCACGCACACTATTATTTAGCTTCATGGAATTTCCCATCAACTGGTAATTGGGCTTGGCCCGTTTTTATCGAATAAATAAATAAATAAATATTTCTTCTCCGAAAGTGTCTTGTGAATAATTTTGTGTTCGTTTGTTTGTTTGGACCAGGTGCGATATTCACTCATGACCAAAAGGACAGCAGCACGGAGCTAGCCTTCAAGTACGCCGTATACAAGATAAACAAGGAAAAAGTTATACTGCCAAAGACGAATCTCATATTCGACGTTCAGTACGTGCCCAAAGATGATTCATTCCACGCATCCAAAAAGGGTGAGTACCAACGCACCGCATCGATGACCTTTGTGGGTTTGATTTTTCTTTCCCTGTTGAAGAGGTCGTAAATGCAATCGCACTCAGAAAAAAGAATTATTTGACGGCCACCTTTTAATAAGCTTAAGTAAAATATTTATTTGATTTAAATAAATATTTATTTTACTTAAGTAAATAGTTACTTAAATGAAATAAATATTTATTTAAATCAAATAAATATTTTACTTAAGCTTATTAAAAGGTGGCCGTCAAATAATTTGTTTTTCTGGGTCCGGCCTCAAAATGTTCCCATTTCGTGCATTGCTCAAAGAAAATAAAGATTAAAAAAGTGCAAAAGGTACAATTGGGAGTTTGAAGATGACGAGCCATTAAAGTGATCGATACATACCTGGATATAACCGAGGATAAAAACATAAAACCACAAGTGGCCGCTTCGCTATATTCAAGCTTTATTGGAGTGCAGCCACGCGCATGGAAACTTTATTACTATCTCGCTCGATAAACGTGTAGATAATCCGGGTAGCTATGGTCCTTCGAAGGTTTTTACAACCTCGTTATCCGACAAAAGCAGCAACGTTCATTACGCTTTATCCCGGAGTGCTACTTCGCGATATCACCGGTACGCTCCTCGACTTTTCTAGTTTTCTCGGAGGCCCTTCGGTACCCGTTTGTCGTCGTCGTTCCTCCGCGTAGATGCACTAATGCCCTCCACTTGCAGGAAAAGCGAGATACTGGGGCATCGGAGAGATTATTTTTCTCCACGTTCGCGCCATCGTCCGCCTCAGCTCAGTGTAAACGACTTCGTCCGTTCTCTACTTCGACAGTTTCACATTCGCTATAGCACCGGCGTAATCTTCCATTGTACCGATCAACAATGCTCGGTACAAGATGCAATATCCACGCGGCTTCGCGTCGCTTAAGACACACAAAATTCCGGGAATTTGGGTGACGAACTGCAAAAAAAATATATAGTATATTGTGCAACAAGGGTCGAAAGTTGGCGATTACAAGTGTGAAGTTTGCGGCCTGAGCGAAGCGAGGGCTGTAATCGCACGAGTCGCAATCGCCAATTCGACCCTCGTTCCACATCATACTTTTTGTCACAAGTGCATGAATCTGCGGCTCTATTAGGGGCGAGCGGGGCAAAATTACATAGCGGGGCAAAACGGCATAATGAGACAAAACGCAATTTTCCAATAACTTTTCGATGGTGACGATGGTAGTCCGTGGGACAAAACGGGGTTGAATATCCAGATGTATCGCTGGGACAAAACGGGGTTGAATATCCAGATGTATCGCTGGGACAAAACGGGGTTGAATATCCAGAACGGGGTTGAATATCCAGATGTATCGCTGGGAGAAAACGGGGATGAATATCCAGATGTATCGCTGGGACAAAATGGGGCATCCAAAAATTATTGGAAAATTGAGTTTTGCCCTCGCCGTCCCGTTTTGCCCCACTGTCCCCACTGTACCACACTTTTGATGAACAATTTTTTTTCCAACAATTTGTTAATAACATTTCGAAATGATTATTATGTAAAATTAGTCTCTTCAATGCCTATAATAAGTATGAATTTTTTCAGATGTTTATAACATTGGGAAGTGTTTGCAATTCTTGCCCGAATTTCTCGAATTTAGGCGGAATGAAGACCACTCGCTCCAACCTCCTTAAGTAACCCCCAAAGTGGTACGGTTCCCACTAAAGGAAAAACATCGATAACGGAAAAATAAAAACACGAATAAAAAACGCTACGATTATAAACGATTCCGGGCTTCTCGCGGGCAGTCGGGAGTAAAAAGGATTCTTCTTTTTCATTGGCTAATCGATATGACACCGCGAACTATGAATGTGTTTATCGGAATATGGTTTATTTACGTGCGTTTACATGTTAGCTTACATTTTTTGGTCGCATACATAGATCATCATACAAAGAATCAATATTCCAAATTTGGTTAAGTAATATTTTGCCGTTTCGACAAACACTGGCGCCTTCGAAGACATGTCAAAGTGGGTCTTCGCAGTGAAACGCATAACTTTCGTTTTGCCCGGAGGGCAGTCGGGAGTTAAAAAGAGTAGGTCCCGTCGCTAATAACAATAGCAGTTGATGCAACGTTAAATAACAAATAAAAAAAAACACTACCGATCTTCGTTCATTTTACCCCATCGCTGCTTCAATCCTTCGAACATTTAATTCCTTTCATTGCAAATACAATCATTAAGGATAGTGCAGTGAAAATGGAATCTCTTCCAATTCGATTCCATCGGTGCGTACGTGTTGAAAAATAGAAAAATAGAGTCGTTAATGAGAAAGTGAGAAAACGAATGAGCGAAATCGACGAAGTATTTCAATCTAGGATCTCCTCGTTGCTTCTTTTATTCCGAGGCCTTCAACGAAATTTCAAATCGAATCTCGCCGATCTACGTGTATACGGTTGGAGTGAATGGCAAACGCAGTTGCCGACGAGGAACGACGAAAGCGTGAAGCCTGTATAGATGTTCACGTCAGCGACAAAAATTGCTCTTCCCACCGATTCGTGTCTCGTATCTCGTTAGTCTAACGAACGATTATTCGAACTGGGTGCGCACTCGTTTCGTGGCCCCGAGCTGATGAATGAAACCAGTCGGCAAGCATGGCCGTTCTTTTCGACAACTCTTTTTTTTTAACCGATTAATTTCCCATCCATTATCTACAGTTTTCGTCTATTTCGATGACGCCACCACATAATTTTGTTTCCTTATTTTTCCTAACTTGCGAAATTCTAATTCGATTATTGGATCCATAGATTATTTACGAATCCGTACACATAGAAAGAATTTGATGAGAATGTATCATCGCCTGTATGGATATCGATTATTCGAACTGGGTGCGCACTCGTTTCGTGGCCCCGAGCTGATGAATGAAATCAGTCGGCAAGCACGGCCGTTCTTTTCTACAACTCTTTTTTTTTATCGATTAATGTCCCATCCATTATCTACAGTTTTCGTCGATTTCGATAACGTAACCACATAATTTTATTTCCTTATTTTTCCTAACTTGTGAAATTCTAATTCGATGATCGGGTTCATTGATTATTTACGAATCCGTGCACCCGATCGTTCATCCGTCCGTCAACAAATAAATAATCTAATGAGAATGTATCATCGCCTGTTTGGATATCGATTATTCGAACTGCGTTCGCACTCATTTTGTGGCCTCGAGCTGATGAATGAAACCAGTCGGCAAGCATTGCCGTTCTTTTCTACAACTCGTTTATTTAAACCGATTAAGGTAGTACTAGCGCAACGACTGACGCCGCCTAAGTTTGAGAGGAATTAAAGAGAATTACAAACACTTCTCGATCGGATAAAAATCTGAAAAAAATCAAGCTTATAGAAGATGCTGATAAGATTGTTCGTCCATAATAATGGTCCCACAATGTTATTCGTTTCCTTTATGTAAAAATTTGTTTAAAATCGTAATTTTCAAGTATTAGATAAAATTCTGAAAAAATTCATACGTATTCCGAAAAATTAACAAATCAATTTCGTAATAACAAAAAATTTGGTTGCCGGGTAATTTGTTGCACAATTTTTTTTTCAGTGATTTGTTATGAACATTCTGAAATTATTATTATGCACAATCTTTTCAGCACCTTTTATGTGCTAGAATTTTTTCAGATTTTTTTCTCATCGAGAAGTGTTTGTAATCTTTGTCTTTTTTCTCTCGAACTTAGGCCGCGTCAGTCATTGTGCTAGTACTACCTTAATATCCCATCCATTATCTACAGTTTTCGTCTATTTCGATGACGCAACCCCATAATTTTGTTTCCTCATTTTCCCTAACTTTCCAAATTCTATTTCGATTATCGGATTCATAGATTATTTACAAATCCATGCACCCGACAGTCCATCCACCCGTCAACAAAAAAGAATCCAATGAGAACGTATCATCGCCTGTATGGTCGTCGTATCGACCCGCGACTACCCTGTGCTACGTGTCGCACAAAGTACAGTTTGTTCTCATCATTGCCACGAATTGCCGGTGATGCTTGCTCAACTTCGGTAAATGGCGGTCTCTCGCGTCCGCGAGTGAAATATTTAACGGCCACGAGAAGCTTCTCGCCCATTTCTGTGTAAACACACTGGACCGATATACCGGCCACACATATGTGGAGCCTGGCCTGGCGGTTCCGTCACCCGCACCATCTTATCGTGAAATTCATAGCGCCGCACACAACGCAGCATAGCGAATCCCGCACAAACTCGACCACCTTTGTATGGAGATTGGCTATCTATTAGAGGTACACGCGAGCGTTTGCGCCGTCCGCACACGTCGATCGCGCACCTTCACTCCGAACCGACGAGTACGAGTGCAAGCGATTCGCGAAAGAGATTCGCGCGGAAACTGAAAGCGTCGCGACTGTTACGCGGTCGGTTTATATCCGCGCCCATCGCGCCGAGAGAACGAAACGTTCCCGAGGAATACGACCATCCGTAGAATGCCACCGGACACATCCCGACGATCATTACGGGAGGGGAGCATAATACCGCAGTGACGCTTAAGCCGCGCGCTACCAATGCACAGTAGTAACGGGCGTACTTGCACGGGCCCTGGTGCGTAAAGTATGTGTGCGCGTCACGTATCGCCGCTACATTTTCGTTTCTCATACACGAGCAACCACCGTTTTCTGGCGTATGGCCCATACGTTCTATGGACCAAACGTTGTACTAGGCGAGCGCGGGGCAAAATGAGACAGTGGGGCAAAACGGGACGGTTGGGGCAAAACTCAATTTTGCAATAATTTTTGGATGCCCTATTTTGTGCCGATGGTACATCCGGATTTTCAATTACGTTTTACCCCACGGACCACCATCGTCACCGTCCAAAAGTTATTAGGAAATTGGATTTTTTCCTCCTTATACCGTTTTACCCCGCTGTGCTATTTTGCCCCGCTCTCTTCCTAGTACTTCTGGGGTACGTATACTCTCGGTGTACCTTTATGATTTTACGGTTATATCTACGCGTATCGCACTGCATGGGAGGTGCCAGGGAAAGGTTATTTGAGTCGCAATCCCGAGATACTAGAGCTCGAAAGCGCAACGATTACATTCCACGAACGTGAGACATTAGGCACGCCACGATCTCGAGTGCGACTCGCGACGATAAAAAAGAAACAGAGCTACGATAAAGTTTGGTGACATTTTCTTTTTCATCGACGCGCAGGTCGTGAGGAACTTTTTGCACGGGCAAACGGTCATCGATTGATATGAAAATGTCAACTTTTTTTTAGTTGATTCTTCACTTTTTTGTTCTTGGCTCAAACTTCATTCCGAGTAATATTAATTATTTAATATTACTGGGAATGAAGTTCGAACCGAGAACAAAAAATTGAAAAATTAAGTACAAAAAGTTGACATCTGATTTCAACCGGAAATCAGATTGAAAAATCAAGCAAAAAATCAGAATATACTCTACATAATTTTTTCGCTATAAACGAACAGGATTTTTCGATTTTTTTTCCTCTATGTTACTCATGTTCCTATCTATACTATGATCTATTTAGTTATCCGTATATATTCATTGTCATAAATTGAATTTTATAGATGTCTGGAAGTCAAAAGAGGATCCATGTGATAACATATTAAGTTGCATACATTTTGAAATATACTATCTTGTTTTTATCTGTTAAAGGAGCAATCCATCAATAAACTATCCCATCATATATCAAATTTCGGCCTCTGACAATATTTTTTTATTTTCTATTTTTGAAGAAAAGCTCAGAATGAATATAATAATAGTAACAATATATGACACCAATTCGTTGTCTCGTCGTCATGAGACCTTGGAATTAAAAAAAAATCAATCTCATCGAGAGTTGCTAACGCTCGACCCGTTAGCGAAGGGCACGATCTCGACGGAAAGACCTTCGGCCACTCGAGAATTCAGAGGATCGAATGCCCGTAGATATAGCCTCATGTGTGACACGCTGAACAGTGCACTCGGAACTTATTTCGGTTCTCTTTACCGAGAGATCAGTGGAGATCGTTCGAGGCCTTCGAGCACCCCCCTCCCCACAGTCGGAAATGTCACGTCGCGAATTTAAGATGTTTTCTTTAATCGCAACTCCCAATAAACGCGAGTTTACATCTCTCACATACTTTCTTCCTCTCATCATAATAATATGGATAAAAATAATCATAAGAATAAATCCAAAACGGTGAAAACTGAATTTTTGAAATAGCTTCCTCATGTAATGGATTTTTGTGTACAAAGTTAAAAAAAAAATCAATTTTCATAACTTTGATATCCTTCACCAATTCTAGCAAAATTTCATATCAAACTGGTGGTAACTCGACTTATGTGCACTGTTTTAGCTCGATAACTCATACATTTTGAAAAAGACGGCATACACAAGTGGTGGGGGGAAAAAACGGAAAAAGCAAATAATCACAGCTTTTGAACTTTGTCGGTCAGCTGTAGCCGACATAACAAAACTAACCAATAATCCATTTTAATAACCAATCCATTAATCCATTAAATAAAATAATACATTTTAACACCTTTGCGGATTCTGGCGAAATTCCATACCAAACGACTTTGGTGATAACTTGATTAGGGTTCAATCTCGGCAGCTCGATCGCTAAAAATTTGAGACCGGAAGAGTGAAAACTTCCTTTTTTGGCACGCATGCGCACGCACACACACGTACACCGAGTATTTTTTCTAAATGTGATTTTTGGCTATGTTGCAAAATTCTGAACAAGTTTACATCGTACACTTACTGCCAATCACGAAATAAATATGGTTTATGAAAACAAACCTTCCTCCACGAGGAAGCAAAAACAGATGACGAAGCGGAACTCGAAGAGTCGAGTGTGGGATTGAAATTTTCTTTTTCCGGAAAGAAGAATGGATCGGATGGAAGGAGAACAATGTAAGAGAGCGGCACATTCGTCGTTCTCACGTCGTCGTCGTCGAGAGAGAGAGAGAGAGAGAGAGAGAGAAAGAGAGTTTCCCGAAATTTCCTCTCGTCGTTATGTTCGAGCAGGGACTAGCCGACGCGGCACAAAGGGACGAGAGACCTCGATCCCACAGCGATGGAGGTCGAGGAGGAGCTCGCGACAACGACGAAAACGTCTATACGACGACGAGAATATCACCGAGAGAGGACAGAGAGAGAGAGATAGAGAGCCGGAGGAAACGACGCGATTCGGGCGGCGCTGAGGCCTCCTCGCTGCCAGAAAGGAACATGCCATCGCTTTGTCGGGTTCTCCCGAGATCGGCACCGACCCTCATAGAGATCGTGCCTTTTGTGGAGGTCATTACATTTTTTTTTAATTATATTTAAAAAATTCTCCCTTCTCCGTTTGATGGAAACAGAGGCTCGTTAAGGAAGAACCAAAAATACGGTTTAATTAGGAAACGACGAAATTATGGACCGCTATAATACGACTGGATTCTTCAAAGAGATTCTAAACGGGAGCAGAACCGTTCGGATTTCATTCGAATGGCGCACCCGCTTTTCCGTTCCCAGAGTACACTAAGCTTTTTGTTAAGGAAGAACGAAAAATACTGTTTAATTAGGAAACGACGAAATTATGGACCGCTTCATAAATTCGCTCGCAGGATGCGTGACGATTATTAAATCATTGGGTCATCAACGTATGAAGACTGGCCAAAGGGTCCTCGAGGTCTTCACATTTATATAATTTGTAATTAACATATCCATCTTGTTATTCGTTATACGACTGGATTCTTGAAAGGGCTTCTTAACGGGAGCAGCACCGTTCGGAATTCATTCAAAGAAAAAGGATGAAATTATGGACCTCTTCGTAAATTCGCTCGTAGCATGCGGGACGATTATTAAATCATTGCATCATCAAGGTACGGAGACTGGCCAAGGGATGTGTTCACACACACACACACACACACACACACACCCACCCACCTCGAGGTCCTCGAGACGCCCTCAAGGGGTCCTCGAGGCGTTCACATTTATATAATTTGTAATTAACATATCCATCTCGTTATTCGTTATACGACGGGATTCTTCAAAGGGATTCTTAGCGGGAGGAGATCCGTTCGGAGTTCATTCGAATGACATACCTACTTTTCCGTTCCCAGAGTACACTAAGCTTTTTGTTAAGGAAGAACGAAAAATACGGTTTAATTAGGGAACGATGAAATTATGGACCTCTTGGTAAATTCGCTCGTAGGATGCGTGACGATTATTAAATCATTGGGTTATCAAGGTACTGTAAGGGATAACCGAGTAAGCTGTGACTTGAGTGTCCCTGTCGCGAGGCGATGTGACAGTCATTTGATGAGAGACTGATAGATGGTCGTCCCTTGACTAGATCTCCCATTAATTACCATTGAAAGTCCCATTGATTACCATTAATTATTCGTTAAAGGTAATTCAATGGGGTTTTGCCAATGATATCCTTCCCACTTGTACTACCATTTAATATACCATTCAGTTTCCCCTTCGTTGTGTGGTATTTTTATCCCGTTCGCATCACCATTCGCGGAAAAATAGACTATACATAATAATCCACTTTTCTACACTGTCTAAATATATAATAAATAAAAAAAATAAATAAAAAATTACCATTATATATGTATTATATATCATGGTAATAATATTATATATAAGAAATACCATTTCAGCTGCCCCAGTTATGCGCCAATGGACTACTATTAATAACGAATGGAAAAAGCACCACTTGTTAAGTCCCATTGACTTGTCAGTGAACTCCCATTAATAACGAATGGGAAAAAGTACCGGTTGAATATTCCCAAGAAATTGCCATTGGTCTCCCATTGGTAACGAACGGGAAAATGTAACACTTAAAATTCGAGTTATTCGAGTTATTATTAATGTAATGTAAATGGCCGTCTTACAGTACGGAGACTGGCCAAGGGGTCCTTGAGGTCTTCACATTTATATAATTTGTAATTAACATATCCATCTCGTTATTCGTTATACGGCTGGATTCTAAAAAGGGATTCTTAACGGGAGCAGAGCCGTTCGGATTCATTCGAATGGCACACCCACTTTTCCGTTCCTAGAGCACCCTAAGCTTTTTCTCTGATTAAATTCTCCTCAAGATTCAAAGGTCCATGAGAAACTTCGTTTGATGATTATAGCATATATACATGTATATACATATATATATATTTTTTTCTAATTTTTTCTTCGTCTTCGTTATTCCCAGGCACGTCATGGGCGAAAATTCTGTGATTTTACATCGCACTCCAAGCTCCTGCGAGTATCGATAAAATAAGATGAGAGGAGCCCTGTGCCAAGATCAATCGATTCCGGGCTTTGGTTGAATGAAGATATCTCGGAGAGGCTGCAGAACCGACACAGAGATATCGCCCTCGCTCTCTCACGCTTCCGTCGATTGATTCTAGCCGAGCGAAGGGATTTAACGCGCAATTACTCTGATTGAACGAACGCTCGCGAGATGGGCCCGCAGCCGTCGGGTACGATCCCTCGACGGTCGAATCTCCCCGGACCTGTCCGATAAATCGCTCGAACATCAAACGATCATCGCCCGACGACCTCCGACATTTTACCCTAACTGCGATCATGTTTCAAACTCCACCCATCTCTATATATGTACTCATCCATCCGTCTTTACCGCATATGCGCACACACGGCCGGGCCGCAATTTCCTCTTTCGGGCTCTGTAACTGCGTCAACTTCGAGCCGTTCGAAGACCGAACGGAGATTCGTAACTTCGGACTTAAGCTCTACATTTATTTCAAGCTCGAATTTAAGTTTAAAAGAGAGTTCGAAATTAAATTTTAACTCAAGTTTAAACTTAAGTTTTAGCTAAAGTTCAAACTTAAGTTTTAACTCAAATTCAAAGTTAAGTTTTAACTCAAATTCAAAGTTAAGTTTTAACTCAAATTCAAACTTAAGTTTTATCTAAAGTTTTATCTAAAGTTCAAATTTAAGTTGAATAAATAAATAAAGGAATTACTTAAATAAAGGTTGTATGAAGTTTAAGCTTAGGGTAAAAGTGGGGAATATGGCCCGGTCCATATATCATTGACTTACGTGTTAATCGAAGTGGGCCGTATTCACCACTTTTACCCTAAGTATAAATTTCAATCGAATGTCAACATAAGGGTGGGGTAAGGTTAATTCGGTGAAAAAAAGGCATATTTTTAAGATTTTTTTTTTGCGATACAGATAGTGTTCGTTTATTCAGTAAATTTCCATATAATAATATAACATTTGAACAACATTTTCTTAAGTTTTCATTGCTAAATATTCAAAATTGAGCGAGTGACAATGAATCTCCGGAGGCGCCTCGAAAAAAAGTTGATTTGCAGTGTTCATCATAACTCGCAACAGAATCATGTGAAACAAAAAAATCAAAATGCATTTGGTAAAGGAGATGTTTCTCGAAGTAATGACGAGAGGATTTTTCTTTTCGATTTTTCAATTTTTCGTAGCACTTGGGAGCCAAAAAACCGATTTTCGCTAAAAAAAATCGGCTTATTTGTTGTTGAAAAATTAGTAATTATTAAAAAAAATAAATAAAAAAGCTCTTGACAATACCTGGTGAATTATGTGGAGAAGTACTGCGCAAAATTTCACAACGATTGGTCCAGTAGATTTTGAGTTATCGTGAACACGGACTTCAAATATGACAAATTTCAGAAAAACACTTTGAAAAACGCGAAGAGTTTGGTTGCTTAGTGCTCATTTCACATAAGTTTGAGAACACTTCTCGATTGTATAAAAATCTGAAAAAATGTATGCATATTAAACATACTCAAAAGATTAATTCCATAATAATTCCAATAATAATTCCAAAATGTTATTAACAAATTGATGAAAAGAAAATTGGTCAACAAATTTCGCCGCAAACCAATTTTTTTTTCCGTGAAAATAATTCGTTAATAATTGTTAATTTTGCTCCGATCGACTTGAAATTTTAACACAATGTTCTTGAGATATTATACATTCATTAAAAAAAAAGCAAAAAAAAATGTTGATACCTTACCTCGCCCTTAAGACTCACGGCTCTGCCCCAAGACGTCCCGCCATACCGATTGAGAATAGCTGTGATTGTTCAATAAAAAAACGTTCCCTCGAAGAATATTATTCGCGAACATAGCCCAAGAAGCTAATAACTCAGATTCATCGAAAAACCTTCGTCACCCTTTAAAAAAAATGCACCACCCTCACCCAATATTTCCCATCTATTATCTTAGTTCAACAAAAATGTAAGCAATTGCTCCCCGACCCGTTACTGACATGGATACACAGCGAGGCGATTAATAAAATTGTTAAATGCGATTACAGTCTATTAGCGTAACCCGGAAGCTTGAGAACCGGAAGTTTCATGTTCGCGACAGGGACGAGTCCGGGACAAAGAAGCCGAAGTGGGAACAAGAGGAACAAGTTAGGAAGTCGAGCTTTACAAGTGCCGCGCGGAATACACGCGAGCTTATAGAAATTTTAATGAGTAACGCCCACGGCGAACCGGAGTGAAGTTTATATTCTCCGTAGCTCCTGTCGGGTCAAGATGCAACGGCAGTAGCCGTGCATCACACCAATGGCGCCTGACTTACGATATAGTCGCCTACCCCAACCCCAAACCGCCCAACCCCAACCCCAGCCTCAAACCCCTCGCCGCTTTTTCTCGCGGCATCCTTCGGGGGAGGAAGCTCGGAAATTTAAGTGCAGGGGTTTGGGCGAAGTTCAAAACCAATTTGCCTGTCGAGACTCGGGGGCAGTGGCCGTGGAAGCTTTTTACTCCGTGAGAAAAGCCGAGTAGCTTGTACCGTTAACTCGCTTTTCCTGACCGTCTCAACACACTTTGCCCAAATGTTCTTTCCACTCCCTTTGAACGGCCCCGCTCCCGAGCGTTTATGTGCACACCTGTTTCCTTCTAACCGTCGGCAAATAAGCCCGAGTCACGGAAAATACACCGGAAGCGCGACTGGTGTCCTCGGCAGATCCCCTCGCAAACCTGCTTCACCGTATTTCCGATAAGACCCTCCCGCGGTGGAAGGATCATCCTTTCTCTTTCGGAGCCATCTCTCGGTTCTCCTTCGCTTTGTACACGCGAACGACAAACTTCCCGGACGCACCGGGAAAACCGGCGCACAAAGCAAACGCCACTGGTACACGCTCACGGCCGCATGTACACCTAACAACGTCAGCAAAAAATCCGCTGGAAAATTTCATCCCTGTACTCGCTTCCGTGCAGCTTTGATCTTTTTTTTCCGTCGTTGTTCTCGGGCGTCGTGGTGAATTATGAAATGTCTCTGATACGCCTGGGTTCGGGACTACGAGACGACGGTTGCGCAATTTGAGATACAACCCTAAACAAATACCCTATGAAGACCAACGATGAGAGAACATGTTTGTTCGCTTCGGTATGTACATTTTGTTAGATCTATTAGTTCATATAACAAATTTGTTAAATCTATATGGATAACTTAATAGTTATTAAGTTATCCATATAGAGTTAACAAATTTTATTTCGAAGGTTGCGCTCACTTGGGAAACAACCCTAAACAAATGCCCTATGAAGAGCAACGATGAAAGGACAGTATGTTTGTTCGCTTCGATATATACATATATTTTGTTAAATCTATTAACTATTAAGTTATCTATATAGATTTAACGAATTTAATTTCAACTCGTCGATTGGAATTTGCGAAGAGGTATTCTGACGGAAACTTTGCCAACAAAAGATATTTCTAAAAAATATGGTGACGATATACTTTGACATATCTGCTGGATGATTCAACACCGTTTGAATGGAAGAGCAGCATGTATCTTCTAACATATATTTTGGAAAACTGTGGATTTGTTTGTTGGTCCCACCCCTATTAGCAGCCAACTTTACGTCTTCGTCAGCAGCCAACTTCACGCCCATGAACTGCCAACTTCACGTCCCTATTGTTTGTCAACCCGGAGTGGCTATCATTTTAGTAGGAATACATTTTTTTAATTTGCGGTTTGCTGCAATTCTTCAAAAAAAAGACTATAAAATATAAAATTTACCGAACTGAAACTGCGAGAGCCCGAGCCACAACAACCCGCTGGTTTAATATAAATAAGTGTACCCAAGTTCAGCTGGGAATAAAAATGGCCTGCACGCAAAAAAGCCCGAAGGATAAATATTAAATATTACATTACGATACTAGTGCGAAAAAACTTATCCTATCGAGTGTGAGTTTGCAGCGCAAGCCAAATGCGAGTGTTGCAATCACACGAGTTAAGAGAACGGTTTTTGCACGAGTATCGAACAAAATTTTATTTCACGAGGTGTGAAAATGGGGGTTTTGCGCACGACATGCGTGCGCAAAAGCGCCATTTTGCCACCGCGTGATATAAAATCATTTCGCTGAATACTTCGTTGGCTATACTATTCGTGTCGATACCGAGCTCAGGATCTTTGGGTCGTTTCAATAGCGGCGACTCACGCTCGAATGGTTGGGTTTCTCGGGCGAAAATGTCTCCAAGAACGGTGGAAAAACCAAGCGGTTTGTGTGATGCGCGAGAGAAGTATGCCGAGCTTCAGTTTGCCAAAGCCAGTAGGTTTTTGGCAATGGAAACTCGACCGCGAAGAAGATTTTCTCGACGTACTTTGCGCGTGCAGCTTGACTCCCAAGGAGCGATATTCTCGGTTCTTCACCCCGACGATAAATTTTCTTGCCAATGGCCCCGTATACGACTGCTTCTTCTACGAGAGCGGAATAATTATGAGCACGACGAAGCCCGAAAGCCTCTGAGAACGCACGATAAGTATACGAATGGTTCGCCGCCACGTAATGTTGTCTTGGAATCGCTTAAAATGTCTCTAGAGAATCTCACGACTATATACTCTTATAAGTTTATACTAAAGAACCAAATATATGGAAATCGAAATTCCGACATCGATCCTTAGATCGAATTTGATTTCGGAACTACATAATATTATTACGAAATATTCAGATGTTATTCGATAATATTAATTTTTTCTAGTGTATTATTAAAAAAAAAAACGTTTAGTTATTTTGGAGTTGCAAAATTTAGAGCTCCAACAACATAAACAGCATGCAACTAAGGAGCCTTCACATCATAGTCAATAGGGTAAAAGTGGTGAATATAGCCCACCTCCATTAACACGTAAATCAATGATATATGGACCGGGCCATATTCCCCACTTTTACCCTATTTGTTTTATAAAAACAAAAAATCGGTATTGCAAAGAATAACGATAATATTAATTTTTTACAGTGTATGATTTAAAAAAAAAGTCTCGTTATTTTGGAGTTGCGAAATGTAGAGTTCCAACAAAATAAAGAGCATACAACTAAGGCGCCTTCACATTATAGTAAATATTTGTTTTATAAAAAAGAAGTCGGTACTGCAGAGATATGCAAGATTTCCATTGGAAGTGGTACAAAAGTTACGAACAGAGCCGAAAGCATCAAATAATCTTTTGCGATTCGTCGGGTGTCGTTGAATCCGAAGTATAGTGCATTTATGTTATTTATATTATATAGAGAATTTCACGACTATGTACTCTTATACGTTTATACTAAAGAACTCAATATATTCAAATCGTAATTCCGACATCGATCCTCAGATCGAATTTGATTTCTTACCGACATAATATTATTACGGAATATTCAAATGCTATTCGATAATATTAATTTTTTCCAGTTTATGATTTTAAAAAAGTCTCGTTATTTTGAAGTCGCAAAATGCAGCTCCAACAACGTAAATAGCATACATCTAAGGAGCCTTCACATCATAGTCAATTTTTGTTTTATAAAAAAAAAGAAATCGGTACAAAAGTTACGAACAGTCCCGAAAGCATCAAATAATCTTTCGCGATTCGTCGACTGTCGTTGAATCTGAAGTATAGTGCATTAATGCAAGGCATGCAGTTGCATAATCCCGAACGCGCGAGTGTCTGAATTGTGTTGTTAAAATTGGCTTAATACCGCACGATTTACAATTTTTTTGCGGGCGCAGAGATTAAAAAGGCTTATGTGAAATATGTATATGCGGAAGGCATTCGCCGTCTATGCTCTTCATATTACTACTCATATTGTAGATTAAAAAAAAGAAAAAAAAATTGTGTTTCTACGTCGATGCATAATACTTAATACGAGCCAAGGAAGGAAAGTTAAATCGTGTTTCACTCGCGACGGAAGACGCAAAAAGACGAATCGGTATTTCTTCTCGGTGCGCCATGGCCCGCTCGGCTCTTTCCTCCATCCGTTTAATATACGAGAACCCGAAGGCTCAAGCGGCTCGACGATATAGCCGACGTTTGCGGAAAATTTCCCTTTTTTTTGTCTCCATTCCACGACTCGCGAGCGCGCACGTCCCGATTTACGAGTTCATCCGTCACGAAGGAAAATATTTCTGGAGAGAACGCGACGAGGACATGCGGATGCATGCAATAGCGGAGCGGTGGAAATCCCTCCGCGCAGTATATCTCGCGTATCAGTAAGCTCGGGAAAGTGCATACGTAACGGAAATTGCTATTATCGTTGTAAGCTACGAGATTGCGACGAGGTAGACGGACAGTATCGAGCCGAAAGTAATATCCGCGCGAAGAGAGGATTCTATTTTGATGGAAAGAGGAGTAGTTTCATCCACTATTATTTTAGCAGTGAGAAATATTTTTCTTTTAGTAGTAGCTGTACGTATATTTATTGACATTTTGTTATAAATATCGATGATACATAACAGCTTTTATATACATATTGTAGCTCATACAGTGTAACGATATAACAAATAAAAATGCCAATGAGCCAGCGACCGGAGTCCTTCAGCTCCCTTTTCTTTTAGGGGAGATCAGGGACAAAAGTAACAAAAATCCTTCTTAATTTTTTTACCAACAAACCCGAGAGTCTAACGCTTCGGCATCCAATGGTGTATCATTAACCTAGTCTTGGGTATGTAGTTTAAAAATTTCTGGCAGAAATATGCACGAAATTGCGAACACCGCCGCTTTAAGGTAGTATTAGCACAATGACTGACGTCGCCTAAGTGAGAGAGAAAAAAGACAAAGATTACAAACACTTCTCGATGAGAAAAAAATCTGAAAAAATTCTAGCATATAAAAGGTGCTGAAAAGATTGTTTGTGCAT
>JAPYZD010002777.1:0-14848 GCA_030522725.1 Ichneumoninae sp. B BG-2022a
GCATTTGGTCTTTTTTCTGTTGCGGAAACCGAAAACGGACCGAACGGTTTTTTTCGAAAAATTTGCTTTGGTCCGTTTTCGGTTCCCGCAACCGAAAAACGACCAAGAACGTATTTTTATTCTGTCCTTTCATTAATAACAGAATTAAAAGCAAAAGAACAAAAAAATTAAAAAACTTAGCCAAACATTTTAATAAAAAAATGTTCGGTCCTTCCTCAGTTTCCGCAACCGAAAAAGGACCAATCCAAACGTACGGTCCGTTTTACCGTTCTTGCGGTCCGTTTCGTTCCCCAATGGACGTGTCCGTTTTTCGGTCCGTTTTTTAGTTTTTTTCCCTAAAAGCAGCCGTCCGTCAACTTTCTAGGGTCTCTCGCAATCTATAGTGGTTCACATGATCTTAAACGCATATGTGGCAAATTTGAATATCATCTTTCAACAATCCAATTTACTTATTGTAATGATGCAGTCTCTTAGTCGCTTCCTCCAGATTCTCGGTGATGAAAGTTACCAAGAGAAATCCCGGGCACGAGGACGGCACGATGAATTGTCCCGTGGGTGAGAGCATCAACGGGCCGGCCTCACTGTCGATGAAATAATTATTTAATTAATTACAATCTATCGAGTACGATATCAGTGTAGGAAACGGGAACTCACGCCTCTATCACAATTTCGTACGCCGACAGATCATCTGGCCAGGTTCTCGGATAGAGCCTTCGGCCCCGGTAATCGGACAGCGTCGTGGTGAGCTGCCGGAGCTGGCTCTCGTACTGGCCGACCATGACTTTGGGCATGAATTTCCTGCACATACAAAATACTCTGAGGCTTACGGTCACTCAATTAATTGTTTCACTATACGCACCGACGGCCGACTTTTATGTCGAGGAGGACGCGCGATACAGCTTTCTCGAAAGCCGGCAGCCTCAGAAGCACCACGTCATGCTTCTTCACGTTCTTTATCAGCTTAAAAATAAATTACACGTTTACAAATCGATTTTTTCTTAAAAAAAAAAAAAAAAAAAATCACATGACTCACGTCGAGCCAGTTGTGTCGGACTTCCGCCGAATTGAGCATGACGCTTCCCTCGAGACTGATGCCAGTGTCGTTGGCGAAGACGAGAGCTCGATTCTTGAGAACGTGCATAAGCTCGGGATGGTGCTCGGCCAGAGCTTGGAAGGCCAGCAGGCATCCTCTGTAGTGAGCAACGTTCCAACCGCAGTCCCACACTATACTCTTCAATCCGAGATCTTCGCACAGGATCTTCTCCAGCTTCTTCACCTCCTCTCGCATCGGCCTGCAAGCCTCTAATTTGATGTGAGCCTCGTTAACGTGCTTGTCGAGGTAGGCCCTAAAAAAATTATAATTAAAAAACTGTTTAAAATTTCTATAAACAAGATGCTACGCTTGGAACAAGATATGAATCCTTCACGTACGGAAGCCTCGCGCCGAGCGTGAGTAAGTCGACCGGACGCTCCGCGATCTTCTCGGCTTTCTATCCGAAATATAAATTTCGAATAACAGTACACACTATACACTGACGAATAAAAATATCATTTAACACCGGAGCTGGGCAGTACTTGACGTACCGGGTACTTGTTTGGTACTTCAAGAATTTTTTACGATTTCAGGTACGAAGTTCAAGAACTTTTGGAGTACCCAGTGAGTAGCAAGACATCCTGTTTGTATTAATATATGATTATCTGTCTGAACTTTTCAACAAGTATAATTTTAACGAGAATTGATTTTCAAAAATATCGTTACTGCTATTGAAAAATATATTAAAAATAGTCTCAAAACGACGCATTATGAAGATCTCAGTTATTGATTTTTTTTTCAACGTAGAAATTTGCCCTTTTTTTTAAAGACTAGATAATGTTCGACGTTACGAACTGAATCGCGAAAAGTTCTTGGGAAATGCTGCAAGTACACAAAGTACTTGATACTTCAAGTACTTGCGATACTTTGGACTTGAACTATTTTTTGGTACATTGCTCATCGCTGTTTTACACAACTATAATATCCTAAACATTAATCTTCGGAGTATTGTTTTTTCAAATTCTTGTATCATCAATATTTTTTTCGATATAGCGATTTACGTACTCGCTCAGCGAGGACCCCGTAAATGAAGGATCAATCGTATATGTACTTGAAAGTATCGGGTTCGGCGTTGATTTTTCGTTTCATCAAAATCGATTGGTAAATAGGATCGTCCTCGAATTCGTAGAAATCGCCTCTGTCCCCTGTGGCTCTACCGGTCTGCCAGAATCTCGATTTGTTCTTGGGACTCGGGGGCTTCCGTTCCTTGATTTCGTCCACAAATTTCGTCGGCAAATCGCATGTCTTGAGTATAGAGAGTATAGTCTTTCTGAGATCGACGTCGTTGAGCTGAATCTTCACCAGTGTAAACTTTCCAGCCTTCACCTCCTTCTCGTCTTTAGAGCGCAAATAGAATGGCAGAGTAGTTGGCATTATCGGTCTTCTTTGCTGCAGTGTCTCTATCAGAGAACTCAGCTGCTTCAGCGAATTTTCATTCACCGTCTGAAATTTCGATCAATAATCCTTATTTCTTTACCCAGTTAAATTACAATCTGTTCATTTAATTTTTTTGTAATTTAATTTTTTTGGCTATCTAATTTTCTTTCATTATCTCGATAATCAGGAGAGAGGAGTGAGATGATATCTTATAGTGCGCGTTATCTTATCTGCAATACAGCTGATACACAATAGGACATGTTGGAGCAACCTTGAACGGGTTCAAGAACATGCGGTATATGAGAAACCGTGATCATGCCGTGAAAGTCTATAAATAAACCCTAATGAAAAACATGAATTGCTTTCCACGCATTCTTCTGTGACGCGCGCGAAGTAACGCGATTTTGTTAGTATAAATATTTACTAACAAAAGAAATGATTAGTTCGTCGCCAAAAAAAAAAACAACAACAGCATCGCGCGTTACCCTTTGCGTGGGAAATTGACCGAACAGATCCGGATGAACGGTGAAGTAAAATGGTCTCAGGGCAGTCGATATTTCGCCAGTGCTCAAAGCCCTCACAGCTTCCTTCCTGCAGAAGCTGTCGAAAAAACGAGAAAAAAAGGGTCGTGTAAAAAAAACGATACGAGTCGATGACGCCGAAGACAGTTGACGAAACAACGGCCTTTTTAATAATTAAATAGTGCGCCTGTAGTTTGATCGTTCTCACCATTTTTTCAGCGAACAATACATCGTTTCAACTCGTCATAATAAAATCTTTCACTCCTGCGTTAATCGACCGAAGCTCAGCCGAGATGCGAGCAAAAAAATGCGCCGACTGCACTTTTTTATAGACGAGTAGCGCGGCCGATAACGGTTCGAAGAGAGGCGGAAGCCAAAAGTGTTTTGTTTTGAGCGAGAATAATAGACGTCAGGCCGTGTGCGGATCTCGAGGCGGACTGTCGAATGCAAGCGCATCGAGGCGCGCGATGAACAAGTACGACGGAGCCAGAGTCTCTTCAACAACTTGCTATCAGTTGTTTACTGCGTGGTTCTCGGTCAAACAGTTAAAACGAGGAGTAAACGAGTGTTTTGCAGGAAGCTCGGGAAAGACGCGCGCGAGATTTGCGTAGACAAACATCGTCGACAAACATCATCGACGAGAAGGAATTATGGTGGGAGGAAAGAACGCTGTCGCCAGTCCGTTTGTCGTAACTGCGGCCAGCTGATCGACGAGGCGCTCGGCCGACAGTGCGCCACGAAATCTACGCAGAGTCAGAAGCCAGGGCAATGAGGCGCGAGGAGTGCGCACGACAAACGACCCAGAGTTTCTTCAGTAATTCGCTATCGACTGTATATCGCCGAGTCCCTGGTCAAGTCGTTAAAACGACAGAAGTACACACGTGTCTTAGAGGAAACTCGAGCGAGACGGCCGCGAGATTTGCATAGAAAAACAGCAGTGGGAAGGAGCGATGGTGGGAGGAAAAGAACGCTGTCGATAGTCCATCCGTCGTAACTCCGGCCAGCTGATCGACGATGCAGCCACGCGCCGTAGCGGGGTAGTGTTACCAACACTGACCAACACTCCGAGCGTCCTTGTAACGGGAGAGCTATGTTGTTCTTTGTAGCGCGTTAGTCACTCTGACCCATCGACGGTGTCGTATGGTCGACTATCGTCCAGCCCCGTGCAGCACATGCGGGCCGATCGTCCGACCGCTCGGTCATTCCCTGGAGCGAACTCGGGGGCGGGGGAAATAAGGATTAACAAAAGCATTTTTAATTAATCGACTTCGCTTCGTCTCCGAGTGTTCTCCGAACGCAGGAGATTCACGCAGACGGCTGCTGGCAGCTGTGGCGGATTCTCCCAGTCACATGGAAGCTGCGCTCGCGATGTGTCAAGTTTCGTCTGCAATCGTTCGCGACGGATAAATCAACGAACCGAACCGGAAAATAACACCGAAGCTGCTTCGCCTCGAAACTGTCCGCTCCGCGACACGGAACAATCACTCGTCGAAAGTTTTATGTAAGTTCGTTGTTTCTATAATACGATTGCGTGTTTTTTGTTTGAGAGCCGACAATGGTGCAAGTTAAATCACGGTTCCAGCGAATCAGTTTTTTTTGTCGCGACAAAAATGTGGCGGCTCCCAAGACGCTTGGCTTTCATTCCCCAAACTAGACTCGATACGTCTCGCATTTCGTCCTCCGCAGAGATTTATATTCCACTCTTTCCTGTGGCCTTGAGAACGTAATTGCACAGCTATTATCCCGAACTCTGTGCACATACTGTCACATACTCTGCACGCCGTATGATCATTCTTTATCACTCGCAGTAAAATGTAGCTATCACCCATAGTAAAATCAACCTGCACAGTGTCCAAAGTTTCTTTTTTTATATTTTTTTTTAAGCTGATAAAGCCATTTTCGTCTGCCGAGTAAATTTTACTCTATTCGATATTTTTTTCTGAATTTTACATGTTTTCTTTATGTTAATAAAGCTTTTTTTGTCCGCCGAAACTTAACTGAATTACAAATATTTCTTCTGAATTTTATGTATTTTTTTTTAAGCCAAACTTTTTGTCAGCGGAGTAAATTTTACAGAGCTTTGATTTTCTAATAATTGGGAAATTTTCAGATTAACCATGGAGTACTCTATAAATAGGAGGCCGCTGTTGGGAGCCGGGAGCGACAGCGAGTTCGAGGAAGACTTGGAGACGGAGGTCGACGACGCGAGTGTCTCCGTACCGGATCAAAAACCATTATTCAAATTACAC
Source organism: Ichneumoninae sp. B BG-2022a (assembly GCA_030522725.1). Taxonomy (NCBI): domain Eukaryota; kingdom Metazoa; phylum Arthropoda; class Insecta; order Hymenoptera; family Ichneumonidae; species Ichneumoninae sp. B BG-2022a. Next base: position 5,241 of record JAPYZD010002777.1, read on the forward strand.
GAACCCACCGACAGATATCACCTCGCCTACATAGTTTTTTATCTGCTGGGAATGAACACACTTATACCATGGAGCTTCTTCATGACCGCTGATGACGTAAGTTGCAGAGTCTGACGTGTGCACTGTCGAACAAATAATATTTACTGATCTTCCGTTCCAGTACTGGATGTACAAGTTCAGAGAGATTCATCCAAACAACACGGGACATCATAACTACACGCACACGCAAATACTGGAGAAGAGGACGGATCTCCAGGCCAATTTCACGTCGTATTTGAACGTCGCCAGTGCACTGCCAAATACATTCTTTTTAATTATTAATACCTTCCTCAGCAAAAGGTGAGATTTACGCAATGAAAAATGAGAACAACTTTGGGCTCAACGATGGAAACGAATTTCCGATTGTTTGCAATTTTTGCTAATGGTTTTCAGGGTATCGCTCAGAACGCGAATGATCGGAACTCAGTTGATCATACTGATATTATTTATCATGACAACGTCGCTGGTAACGGTAAATACCGACGAATGTAAGTTAAAGTGCATCGAGATGCTTCGTAATCGCGGAATTTCTTCCACCAACTAACAATTCTATTTTCAGGGCAAAATGACTTTTTAATCACGACTCTGACGACCGTGGGTTTCGTGAATGGTAACTGAATTTTATTCGTCAAATGAGCGAGTCTCAAAGTAGTTTCGATTAACCGATTTATTCTGTCGCCAGCTGTGAGCGCAATTTTCGGAGGAAGCCTGATGGGCATAGTCGGACGTTTTTCCCCGAGGTACATAACGGCCATGTCCGGTGGTCAAGCATTGGGAGGAATTTTCACCGCGCTCACCGAAGTGTGCGCTCTCTGGATCGGCGCCAGTCCCGTCGTTTCGGGACTCGTGTATTTTATAATCGGGGACATTGTACTGTTCATATCGCTGATATCGTACATCGTCCTCGAGAAAATGGTAAGATTCGTTTTTGATAGACCTTAAAGGCAAAGAATGATCGCTCGGATTTTTGTCACTCTTGATTTGTCGCTCATTAGCGTGCACGAGTGTGGGCAGTGTTTTTTCTCTGAATCGGAAAAACGCTGCAGGTTTGCCTATCGTTCCCGTTATCGAAACGCCCATTTATAGAGTATTAAAAAAAAAGAAAATAGCTTGTGATTGCCTAGAAGCAGATTTACTATGAGTCAGCTATGCGAACGAAAGTTCCAGATGTGAATGCGCCGCCAGTAGTGACACATGCGCTTAATAATTTATGCTGATCGGCTTATACTGATACTCAGCTGCTTCCATCATGATATTGTCGCGCAAAATAGATGTGTTACCGATATATCCATAATTCAAAGATGGACTGCAAAAGACTCGATACACTGCAAAAAATTTTGTTTCAAAATGAATGGACGGTCTTGGAAGCTTTTTTTTACATAAACTGTTTCTGAAATTTCAAGCACATCTGCGTTGTCATTTTGCAGTAAAATGTTTATTTCTAATTCAATTTTTCTTGTAAATTTCCGACAAAGTATTGTAATTTTAATGTCTGGTATATTAATTTTACAAAAAAAGCACATTAACGTTCAATTAATTTTAATGTAAGTAATGTCATTTCGAGTTCCAGTACATTGTTTAGAATTTATTTTTAATGTCCCATGCCCTAACACAATGTGTTTTATTTTCAGGCATTTTTCAAGCACCATATGATGGACCAATCGCGCCAGTCGGAAGAAACGAATTATTCGGTCAACGCCGAGGTCAGTTTCGTAGACGGGCATACAGTATCGTACCGTCGGATTTTCAAGAGGGTTTGGCCCTACGGAGTGAGCATATTTCTCGTGTTTTTCATATCGCTCGCCGTCTATCCGGCGGTAACTGTACTCGTGGAGAGTCAGGACAAAGGGAAAGGCTACGCGTGGAATGGTCAGCATTTTTTTCTCTCCCATATCGTTCGGCACACAGTTGTGTTAAAGCGTAACGATAATGACGGTGTAAGATTTTTTTTTTTACAGATATCTACTTCGTGCCCGTGGTCGCCTATCTTACGTTCAGTATGGGCGATTATGCCGGACGCTTGCTATCTGGCCTGGTCCTATGGGTAAGCAACTTTCAAAGTGATGTTTAGGATTTATTTAGGATAAGTGATGTTCGGATGAAGTTTCAGCGATTACGCATCTTCTTATGATTCATTTTGCTTCCACATAGAGGTGGCATTATTTTGGTGAAAACAAATAATTTCGAGATTTTAATGAAAACGTGTTCTGAATGTTCCAAAACATGAAAAAATCACACTTAGAAAACATTTCCGGATGTATGTGTTTATGTGTGAATCAGGCGTGAAAAATTCAAACTGCTTTACCTCGAGAATTTCCCGACTGATCAAGCCGAAATTCCCCGACTTATCGGGGTTGAAAAAGTTGTACACAAATGGGGTAAGATCGTCCGATGATCCCTATCAAATTTGGGGAGAATGAATCGAACCGTTCAAGTCTGGTCGTTTAAAATTTCCATGGAAAATTAGTACCTTAATTTAGACGCAATGATCTGTATTAAATATTCGTGTATGCATAAAATAAGTAGTAGATTCGTGATCAACGTGGAAAAATATATTAAATATAGTCCCGGAACGACGACTGAACGAAAAAAGTTTATCAGCTATTTTTATAGCTAACATTTTTAATTTTCAGCCGAGTGGGAAACCGTGGAAACTCCTGGTGCTTTGTATCCTGAGAGTATTTTTCATACCAGCCCTACTGGTATGCAACGCCCAGCCGAGACATCATCTGCCGGTCTATATCACGAACGACCTTTACTACATTCTTCTGACGATCCTTTTCGCGATTACGAATGGCTATCTATGCAACATGGCCTTTATCTTGGCTCCGACGTAAGTAGAGTAGGAATGTTAGTCAACGACGATTCATCATAATCTACGTTTGTTTCAATCGTCTGACTATCGGATATTTTTGCAGGGTGGTAGACGGACAAGACAAAGAAATAGCATCGGCAATGATGGGAGCTTTCCTTGGCCTGGGACTAGCGGCCGGCTCGGCGCTGAGCCTCCTCATGGTTCGAGCGCTTTAACGGCAAGCGTAAGACGCTTGTTTACGAGAAGCGTGCGTGGGCTGCCTCGTGGCCGGCATTCATGGGATGCTTTTTTTTATCAAACTATAACTTTAAAATTCCACGATACGAGTATCGTGTCAAACTCGCGTGCGATACGCGTTACGATATTTTTTATTGAAACGCTATTCCTCGCGGCCCCTCAATGGAACTGTTCACCCCGACTGTTCGCCGTGTGTTCCTGAACGAAAAGCGAGCGGCACTTAACGATACTTTGTACCTTGTTTTGCAAATGTGATAATTACCCCAACTCTTTCACGTTACATTTTACAATGTCTACGGACAATTTCTTTTTATTCTATACGGACGAAATATTTTAATGTTTTATTTAATAGTCTATCTCGTGGGACGAACATTCCGTGGATCTGAGTTTGCGTTAACGAAGAATACCGATGTGGGTATAGAGACAATTTACATGCGCGAGATGGTCGGGTGTTGAATGTGCAAAGAAACGACATCGAGAGTGTTTGGGGCGAACACAAGCCGATCGTCGAAACTAGAGCGGAGAACGAGTCCGATCGTTGTATGTGGCACAAATTTTATTCGTAGACAATTGGTGCAACTCGTTATACTCCATATCCTTTCTGACGAAAGATTATAGCTAAATTGATTATAGAGACAGATGAGAAAAATATCATACTGGTATTATGATAACGTCGATTCTAGTCTTTGTCGATTGAATGTACATTGTATGTGTATTACTCGAGTATTCAATACGCGCGCGAAGAGATTCGCGAGGCGTGTGAGGTAAGCGCAAAGATACAATTACCAAGATTGTACTTCGCGTTGTGCACAAGTTGTAGAAAAAAATATGGAAATATGCCGACCGGCATCGATCCAAGAAAAAAAACGTAGGAAGGATACGAATTTTTAGAAGAGAACTTTTGAATTGTTGTGATGTTATTAGTGTGCCAGAAAAAAAGCATTTTACGTAAGTTGATAATAAACAATGTCCAATGTCAGTTGCGACTAGTGAATTATTTTAATATATATCGTACGAGATCCAGAGATTACTTCTCGAGGGAGAATTGTTTTGAGCTCGGAGATTTTTACCGTAGGACGATTTATTGAAAAAAAAAAAAAATAAAACAAATAATGCTCACTTATTGGAGCGAACACTGCTTTCATGAGCGGTACTGGCGTTCCTTGTCCGTGAGAGGGACGAACACGACTCCCATCAGCCGTGATTCTTTTATTTTACCGTCGGCGGTCTTGTCGATCTGGACTAGAGTCTGGTCAGCATTTTCCGGGCCGACGGGAACGATCATACGGCCCCCGGGTGCCAATTGATCGATCAGCTGTAAAGCGAACGATACGAATTAAATAAAACTACCGAAACATAAATCCAAGAGAATCTCGGAGATAAGTTTAATTTTCTTTTTACCAGTTGCGGAGTTTCCTTTGCCGCTGCTCCAACGTGTATCGCGTCGTAAGGCGCGTACTCGGGACAACCCAATCTTCCGTCGCCGACTGAGAAATTGATCGATAGTATAAATTATGTAACTCGACCTCGGTCGGTAACAAAAACTGTAATCAATTTTTTGTCGATGCTTTTAAACTTTTCCTCAGAAAAACAAATTATTGGTGTCTCATCGACTGTTTGATAAAGACTACAATAATTTGCGTTTTGCCCAAGATGTTGAATCATGAAAAATATGTATTACAGTCTACCGAATCTGTCCCTTGCCTCAGAAGTAAGAGTGGAAGTACCAAGGGTCAAGCCTCAAAGAATCTTACCGACTAAGGCGACTCGTCCAGATTCCAAGAGATCAGGCTTGTCCTTCTGTATGTTCCTCGTAGCCAGAGCTTGAAGTTCAGGTATGTGATCGATGCCCACAGCCAAACCCTCGGAGCCCAGCATGACTCCCATGCATGCGGTCAAGTATCCTGATCCGGATCCCACATCCAAAGCTCTACTTCCACTATGTAGTTTGTCTTTGAGCAACTCCAATGCGTACGCGTGCTAAACAGTTCCTTTTTTTCTTCTAACTTGTAAATCTTCATTCATTTTTTTTTTTTTGTTCATTGCCGGTTCGATAGGATGGCAAGAGAATTTTTAAGGATGGAAAATATATGTATTTTTTTAATTACCATATGTGGTGCGCTTATAGTGACTCCATATCCTATACCCTGAGGTGCGTCTACGTACGGGCTCCCCGATGTTGTGTATTTTGCCCTGTCGACTGAGCACATCGTCTCGAAGACTCTGTCGCTCTTGACGATTCTCGATTCTACAGACAAAACAAAATAAAAAATTTTAAAAAAGTAAATGTGAAACAATTGTATCGTGAGCTTTTTTTTTTAATAATTAAGGCAAATATATTTACTTTTGAGATACTGTATCAAATCTCTATTGGTCCTTCCATCGTATCGCCTGAATCCTGCCATTTCTGACGTCCAAATGATAATCAGCAAACCAAAAATGATAAGCAGTCCATTTACATGTTGCGACGTAATTTTGACGAAGTTTTGTGCAACACCCAACGTTGAATGATAAAAGGTCTTGGCACGATTAAATCGCGGACGGAACGGCGACACCGGTTTATCCAAAGTTACTGTATGTATATATAATCGAAAAAAATGTTAGCTATACGTGCGTCCTTGGGTTCACAGCTGTTCCGATGTAGGGCACGTTTCAATGTTAGCTGCACCAAGCTGCACGTTGCTAGCAGCTGGAGGCTGTAAAGCGTTCGCTTTCAACATTCGACCGAAACCGCGTATTGCAAAAGATTGTGCCAACAGTAAAAAAAATTATATAAAAAAATGTTTAAATAATAGTATCAGTGACGACGAATACTGATAATAAACGACAAATTGTAAAATGTTGCAAGCGAACAACATGTGAATATTTGTCGCTCGATCGACATCAATGCTCTCTGTAATGTCCGTTCCCTTTTAACATTTGGTCGCAATCACGTATAGCAAGTTTGTATAGTTTCTTTAGTACTAATAAAAATGGTCTCTTTTCGATCGAAACATCATAGAACCCTGCATTATCATCGCGAAATACAATATCTCGTTAATTTTATTGCACACTCTAGTTTATCAGATATCGATCACCTATGCGCTACCCCACACGAAGTTTACAGCGCCACCTGCCGTACATTCAAGTCAAAATAGTGTTTATTTCAGTATCTTTTTTGCGAAGGTCGTTTTACCTCGAATACAAACTATCCCCACATCACCGTGTGTCGTCGAAAAATATTCGTGAGGTTTCACGTCCATCGACGAGCGCCGCTCAGACTCGAAGCAGAGGAAAAGGCATGCGAAATACAATGTTGAAATATGTTTTTTTTAGTAAACGGAAATATACTCTGTAGAAAATATATGTTATTGTTTCAATAATATAGTCATAAATACTACATAAAAATTGCGTTAATCTGAGGGTTAAGCGTAGAAGATAAATGTTGCGACGCGGCCCGCATGAGAATGCTCGCAATGTTTGTCCTGTAAATCATCGGTTGCTCTATCGTCGAATCTATGGTGAAAAATTGTACTATAAACAGCAAAGATTTTTTGTCCCTGTTTTGTCGTTATTAATTTCGCAATTGGGTGCTAGGATCGGTGAGGAGTACATAAGAGACGTGCATAAGTTTCTTCGTGGAAACGATGCCCTCGTCATTTTTATCTATCTGAACGAGATCTTGAAACTTCTGGTATCCTTCGAAGGCCACTACCGGACAAACCATGCGACCTCCGGGAGCCAGCTGGTCTATGAGCTGGAAAAAAAATAGCACATATCAACTTTTAATCGAACAAAAAAATATATATAATAAAAAATATAATTATAGTTTAATCAATTGACCCGTCGTTGGGCACGCCTCTATCTCCACTCTTAGGCGCTAGTGCCTAATATAAATATTATATATATATTTATTTGCGGAGCTCCCATCAAATAAATTATTTTTCTGGGTGCAACTTATAAAGGGTTAAATCCACTTCAACAGAAAGCATATGTATAGACGTTCCCTCCGAGAATTATTCCGTACAGTAGAAATAACTATATTTTTTCAGTGTAGCATACAACGTACTTCCTGGGGAAGAGAGTCGGCAGCAGCTCCGACGTGAATAGCGTCGTAGGGACCTCCTTCGGGATATCCGAGCCTCCCATCGCCTTCTGCGCTCATTCAGAATTCAGAATTCAGAATTTCGAATCCGTAATTCGAATTTCCATAAAAAAAAAAAATTAGTCTGCTCAATAAAAAAAAAAAAAAAACGTTTCACCAGGATTCGAGATCTTACCGATAAACTTAACGCGCCCTTCCTTCATAAAGTGTGCACAATCGTCTCGCACATTCCTCTCGGAGATCTTGATAAGCTCGGGTATGTGTTCAAGGCCGATAACGCAGCCTCGAGGTCCGACCATGAAGGCCATGCAAGCGGTGAGGTAGCCCGAGCCCGAGCCGACGTCCAGAGCCCGCGCGCCGTCTCTCAGCTGATCAGTTAAAATCGATAATGCGTAAGCGTGCTGAAAAAACAAAGAATGTACAGTCGGAATAAGTGATCTCTTCGTTATTGAGGTTGAGATGATGAAATTACTTAATCCGGCCACTAATGGTAAACACGAGCTATCGAGGACATTTTTTAAGTATAATATAAAGTCTAACTCTGCTTTCGTCTCAACGAGACGATCAAGCGCAATAATCATAACAATAACAACAACAATCTCGCCCTTGGCGCCGCGGCCTACTCTATTTCGCTGTATTAGCCAACCGGGCAGTTTCCAATCGAAGTAGATAAAAGCATGTGGCAAACGTAAATAATGCGACAGTGCTCATCGGCGATAACGGGGTTAACGGCGATAGCCCGGATTCGAACGATGCGCTCCCGATTACCGAAAGACTATCCCTCTGCGTTTCCCGATAGCGAAGCTCCGATTCGCGGTACGATTTATCGCCGTTTCGGGCTCCTCCCTCGTTTATCAATCATTTCTCTCCGATAGATCGAATCTATCGGCGAGATTTACCGCACGATTCGCCCATGAATTTTTGGAATCGACGAGCGTGGATACGAATCTTTACCATATGCGGGGCACTGATGGTCACATTGTAACCAATCCTTCGAGGACGATCCAAGTAAGGATCCGACTCGTGGCAATACCTTCCTCTGTCGACGGCCAGCATCGCCGCCGCCGCCGCGTCGGTCGTCAGTATAGCCGCTTCTGCAAACAAAACCGCAGAACTTTGTTAACAATCGTTTAAAAATATAGTGGTTGTTAATGTTTTTATTGGCAATATTTTATACCGTACATTTACCGTGTAAAATACTTAAAAATCGATTACGTCTGACCGCTTGAATAGATTCCGACCACATTCAATAATACCAAAGTGGTTTCATGAAAATATTATAGTTGAATGCAGTTCTGGGAGCTCAAACTTTACGCAAAATAGACCTAACAAAGGAATTTTCAATAAACATTCAATATCGCGTAAAATCGCTAATGGGAACTTAATTTTCATTATAAATTCCGTTATATTAATGTACCATTAAATTAATATATTAATTTCATTATAAAATTAGCGTCGACCTAAGTCCTTCGGCCTTAAAAAATATATGAAAAAAAAGTAATAAAAAATGAAAAGAAAAGGTTTCGTACCTCGAAGTTTGCCAATCATTTCCTGATTCGTCGCTCCGCTGCAGCGCCATGTCATGTTACAGGATTTCTCGAAGTCTTGCGTGGAGAGGAACGGCCCGGGTCTCGGTTCACCTAGAAAATATATTTTTAAAAAATCGGCATTTAATAACAGTAAACAGTAAAAATCTACGAACCGGAAGTCGAGGATAAAATTTGTTAGTTACTGGGGAAAAAGCGGGCTATGTCGACGGTGTGGCCAACCGGTGGTTTCTGATCGTCGAATTTCACGGTAACAAGGTCAATCGTTCAGGATATTTCCGGAAAAAATTAGTCATCGTTGAACGAGCTCTCCTATAGTGCTTTAATGTTTTGACGGACAGGCTGCCGGGTTCGCCACCACCCTCGACTCGGCTGTTTCGCCCGAGGCTCGGACCACAGCTGACTTCCACCGTATATCGATTCGGCGCTTTCGAGAGGAGGGTCTCCGCGAGAGGAGAGCGCGGCATCCGCCTCGAGCGCGGTCGCGGAACTCCGTGCAGCTACAGTGGGCATGGTCAGGGTTGAACTTGAATGAACCAGGTGATTCAGTTGCGCGGTGCACATGCAGCTCGTACGTAACGCATCTCACGTTTCACTCGCGGCGACGAGGGTGAAACTATGAAAGAGGAAAACTCGCGCGGCCGGCCCGTCGTTCATCGCGGACGATCATCCGGCACGGGATCTCGGACGTAATCTTCATGTTCGCGATCATGCTGAACGTACGTACAGAACAAAATTCTGGGGAAAGATAGGTTCGGGGGAAAGATATTTTGAATTCAGGGGAAATATATTTTGAATTCGGGGGAAAGATATTTTGAATTCAGGGTAAAGATATTTTGAATTCGGGGGAAAGATATTTTGAATTCGGGGGAAAGATATTTTGAAT
>JAPYZD010002778.1:0-14848 GCA_030522725.1 Ichneumoninae sp. B BG-2022a
GTTTTTACTATGAGGTTTTTACTATGAGGTTTTTACTATGAGGTTTTTACTATGAGGTTTTTACTATGAGGTTTTTACTATGAGGTTTTTACTATGAAGGGTTTTACTATGAAGATTTTTACTATGAAGGTTTTTACTATGGGGAACAGTGGGACAAAATGACACAGTGGGGTAAAACGGGACAATGAGGTAAAACGCAATTTTCGAACAACTTTTGGATGGTGGCGATGGTGGTAAGTGGGGCAAAAAGGGGTTGAAAATCTGGATATATCGTTGCATCGTTGCAAAATAGGGCATCCGAAAATTATTGGAAAAGTGAGTTTTGGCCCGCTCTCCCTTATTTACATGAACGGAGTCGAATTTCCGCGAGAAATTGAAGTCTTGAAAAAAAGTTCCCGAACACATATTTCTATGTTTGTCTTTTAGCGCTCACAAATCCGACAGTAGAATTGACCCAAGTTAAGCGAGACAGTGGTAAATCTTAATTGTTTTTTCATAAATTTATAAAATTGTTTATTACCATTATCATTCTTGTATTTATTTTTCCGTTTTTATGTTTGTTAGTAGTAACATACCGTAGCGAACTGACGTGTACGTGCAGCGAGGTCTGACGCATTGTTTGCGACGGTAATTGTAATGTTAGCCGGATCTCATTTGGCTGGCTTTCAGGGTAGCTCTAATATACGAGGAGTTCGCGGAGCGGGGTGGTGGCCTCGCAATAACTCACTGAAAGCAAACCGGGCAACAAACAGTTCCGTATATCCTACTGGCGTACACGCTAGCAATGCCCGGACGAGACAGAGTACGGCTCGTGTAAAGTTTGCCGAGCGACCGAGGCGTGGGTGCACACAAGAGACGTTTCACTCGCAACTCAATGTGCGTGTGCACATTATCCCTCGTTCACTCTCTCTCTCTTTACCAAAGGCTGTACTTCTCCTCGTCCTATTCCCTGAACTCTGCCACCTCATTCAGCTTCTTCTACTTCTATCTCCAAGTCCCTGGAGCCTTTGAATTCTTTTTTTCTTTTTTTTTATATTTTCTACGCCTGTTGTTGCCGATTCGAATTGCACGCACGACAAGCTTTCTCCTTTGTGCTCATAGCCTTTAGCGTTTTGCCGTGTAACAAGGAAATTCTCTAGCGGTAAGATTAACAGTCGTTTGCCACAGTCGGTTAGTGGAAGATATTCGTTTTATCACTATTCGTTAAAGAGTTAAAAAAAAACGAGTTAATATTCAAATCTTGACTGGAGTCTGCATCTCGGTTCCAACGTGAACATTTGAGCTTGGATGCAAATATAAACTGCTCCGAATAAACTCATTTTCCAACATTTTTTTTTTGGTTTAATTTTCTTATACAAGTTTAAACTTACGACCGAAAAAATGGGCTCCGAGATCGAAGAATGAAGTTTGCGCTTGCATTTTTTTGTTGTTGCGATTTTATGATCTATCGTATATTGGATGATTATTGGCCTCATAGGCCTTGCGCAGTCACTGCCTGGGGTTATATGTTCCATATACGAGTGTATTAAATTAACGATCGTACAGAGCGAAGATTCTTCGAGCAGGAGCGATAGAACTCTTACTCGCTTCACCACCGGGTTACGCGGCCTTAAGGGCGTATACCGGAGGCGTGGATTCTCCTCCAAGGGCTCTCCCGCTACGCAATTATACGAGTGATTACCCTCATGAATATTCATCTTCTCGGAGTAGTCTCGCGATGCAAGCGATTGTTTTATTTTAGTTTTTTTCTTTTCGTCCTCCGCTCTTCGGATATAGAGAACAAGAAACATGTAGGCTGGGATGCGAAAGGAAATAAGTCCGGAGGGCAGTGATACCTCATTCATCTGCTATTTACACTGCCACTGCTCCTCGCAAAATGTTAGGACGAGCAATAAACTTCGAACGAGCTCAGGGAGGAGAATGAAACGAGAAAAGAGCGAGGAAATATATTTAATTTGCAATCGATGCCTACGATACGCCGCGCCGCGGCCTTCGCTTCGCTCTCTTCGAGACAACGCGTCCGAGGCACATTCTCGGCCAGCAGTATCTCACGACCTCAAAGCTTCTAAACGATTCAATTTGTCGTAATTATAATGCAACAATGGCTCGCCGGCGGTCTATCGTGGTTGCGCGTATCTCCCCCGCATGAATTTATATCTTATTATTTTTATTTCATTTTTTTTTGTTGCCGACTTTCCTGACTCTCCTCATTGCAGCCACTTGAGAGTCGACTGAACGATGGATCGACGAGCGTGGGTGAATTTTTTACACACAGATGTATAGATGCATAGATTTCATACATAGATGCATAGATTTTTTAAGTGCTTTTTCTTTCGTGATACAAATTTTGGTCCTCAATTTCTATACAATGTGTTTTTAATTTTTAATTGAAGAAAACATTTTTGAATACAGTTACGCTGGCGGTTGAAGGGTTAAACCTTTGTTTACGATATATTTTATCTCGCGTATTCGTTGGGAAAGTCGAAGCCGGTAAGGGCGACTGGAACGACACAGGTGGTCCCGGGACAACGTTAACAAGAACGATAAAGACCGATCGAGTCTGCTCGGGCGCAATACCCGCCATGAAATAGTAAGGGCGGTCATGCCCGATTCGATCGCCGATTAATCCTGTATCGGTTTGTTATTAGACACGGGACACGCGATTTTACGATCGTACTCGAGTGACGCCCTCGTTATCGACGATATACAACTCTTGCTCTGTTTGGATTAAACAACGCGTCGGCGTAATGCGTGACAACTGAATTCTCTGGTATTCCGCCGTGTAACACGATAGAACTACTTGCCGAGTGTGACGGCCAAGACGGCGACGATTGAATGCATTATAGTAGATCATTCTTCGTCTCGCCGAGGTACCAAAAGTTATTGTCATCTCGAATTATTTCATTTCGTAATCAATGCCGGTTTTTTTTTTCTCTCTGGTTGCTTCGTCGGCGAAATAAAAAAAAATGTTCTGGCTATTTTCACGATCGTGGAGTTCCAGAAACGAGAGTAAGAATTCAGAGCATCCACGCCCTCGACACCAGTCTCAATTGGCGGCTTTAAGTAAACGTTCGCAGCGTGACGTTAAATCTACGAATTCCCACCGCAGAAACTTCGTCGATAAATCGAAGTTGTTTCTAAGATTTTAGGAAAAATGTTCTACAACCGTGGCCCGTGATTGAATTGCATGTCTGTACGACGATCAGGGGGAATCCCCGTTAGATGTGAGAAATGGAATCACCAAAAATCTCACGAAGCTACGTGATGAATCTCCTCGGTTGGACAGATAGCCACGTTCGCGACTCAAGTGGGGTCAATTGAAGCAGACTCTTCTGATGCTGTGAACTCCTGTCGTTCGCCGATGAATTTCTGTCCACTCCCACACTCGAAGGAATATTTCGAGGGCGAAGAATAGGCGATGGAGAGACAAATATAAATTTACGCAGTCAATTGAAACAGCCAAGCAGAATAAAAATAAAAAATTTTAAGATGAAAAATGTGTGGATGAGATTTTTTTTTTATTACAGATCAGCATTTTTTATTAAAAAATTGCATACAATTTTTGGCAGCATGCAAACTGAAAAATTATTGGTCCGAGATTGGATAAGGCTTGTGACAAATAAACGGAGTAAGATATAATGATTGACTGTCGGTCGTGACGCTTTTATTGCGATCTTTCATCACGATAGTCCATAAGTCCTAATAGCGTCAGGCTGTTCCATTAATCTCTGATCTAGCAAACTTTACGATCCCATTATCGAGAGTCTCTCCTCATCGCACGAGGGAGGGACGGTGGGGTTAGAGGGCACGGCTTATACCCGATGACGGGTGCTGAGCTCGAGGGCCTATTGAAAATACTTTCGCAATTCCGCAACGACATAGCGAGAGGCCGATGTGACGAACGTGTAAAGACGTACACAGAGATAACTAAGAAGGAACGTACGCACGTGGGAGAGAACCCACCCACGCTTACTATTCTCGGAGTTAATACTCCTTATGCCGGGTGAATGCGAAATATGCCTTTGTCGACCTGCCAGAGTCTCTTTCTGGCTCCTCGTGAGCTCGTGCTCTTTTATCCGAGACCTCGGTACACACTGAGGAGCGAACACACGTATACACCTACCATTCGCCACTTTCTCAGTCTCTCTCCTCCTCTCTCGTGGTCTCCGCCTCTCTCGCTCTCTCGCTCTCTCGTTCTCTTGGTCGGCTATTAAGAATCTCAGTGACTACGATCTTCCCTGCACACGTGTCATTAACTCTTGAGCGCGTCTCTGTGGGCTTAGAGCTTCGTGTTTCTCGCGAATTTTCTGTCATAATTCTCGACTACCAAAGTATTATTTTTTTTTATTCATTGGTCGCTCGATTAGTCCCTCAAATTTTTGATTCGTCGTACTCGGGTTTTCAGATATTGAGGATTATTTGAGTTTTTCCACCCTTGAAAAGTTGGTGTGTCACGATATGCATCGACTTTCGAGATTTTTGTATCGCAACATATCATAATCATTCTTGCCCTTTTATTCAATGAAGTAACATTTACGCCAAATTTCTGCCAAAAATTGACCAGGTACAGAAACAACATGTTCATAAACCTTACATATTGCCAGAAGACGGCTTGGACCGCATTTAGCTTTTATCGAATAATTTAAGAAGGAAGCGTGCGAATGAATATAAGACGCCAATACTTTTTCTTATGTTTATTTATGATGTCTTTTTACTTTATTCATTTTTTATTATCGTCGCCATCGATTTCTAAGTCGTATAAGGCAAAAGTACCAGTGGCCGCACACTTAAGAGAGAAGTCTTCTTGCCGTCTTTCTTGCACGCACGCTTTGACCGGCCACTGGGACGTGTTCGGTCACTGGGACGTTTACCTAATTATGTTCCTTACTTCCTACATTTCTTTATCACTTCCTGTTTCAAAATATCATTTTTCAACCGGAAGTGACGTCATACCGGAAATCCGTCCCTTGCAGGTTGAAAATTTCATTTTGCCACCGGAAGTGACGGCATACCGGAAATACGTCACTTCCGGTTGAGAAAAGAGATTTATAAAATGGAAGTGACGTATTTCGAGTATGACGTCCCTTCCAATAAAAAAATGAGATTTTTAAACCCGAAGTAACGTATGTCCAGTATGACGTTACTTCCGGCAGAAAAGTTAGATTTCTTAACCGGAAGTGACGTTTTGCAGTATGACGTCACGTCGTTTATACGCTACGTTTCCCATACTCGTCATGGAGCCTCGAACACTGTCTTTGACTAACCCGTACCCTTTTACTCGCTGCCGACTCCGCAAAACAAACGAGCGTGCGCGCGCGCGCGCGCAGTTGAGATGCACTCGAAGTGCATATCGTTTGGGGAAGGGGGTACGTTGCATCGTGGTGGCCCAGCCCCGGTACGGTGCGCGCGGCTCCACTGTAAAAAGCTGTTAACGATCGAGCGTTATAAATTATTAATGCGCGTATCCAAATTGTGCGTCTCGGCAGTACGTTTTATGAGGTACTCAACGCTGACCAAAGAGATTCGTGTAAGGGCGCGCGAGGAAGATAGAATACGGAGAGATGCGGGCTACAATGTGCAAGGCTCTTGTTCTCTTCTCTTTCAGTTCCTTCTTCTTCTTATTCACGATGCATTCTTACACTCCTCCGCTTCTCGTTCGCTTCGCGACTTTTTTTTTTCGTCGATACTCCGGTCCCGCTCACTTTCTCGCCGCCTTATCCTTTACTCATTTTATTTTCCATTCATTTTATTATTCCAACGAGCAGTCATCTTGTGTGTCATTGCGTCTCTCGCTCTCGAGCTTTATCGGCGCTCGACTGTATATGCCCCGAACTCTTTTAGTGTCCTGTCTCCTCCAACGTTTATGAGCGAGTAATTGCCTGATGATTTGGGCTTCGCTTCTGTGGCCTCACGAAGTGGGCTCCGCGGTCGGTCCGTTTGTCCGATGCAGATGCGGCCTCATGCCCCCTTTTTTTGCTACCGTTTGCTGCTGCGAATTTTAACTCACTGGTCTGACGATGGCGGGACCTCTTCTCCAGTTTTTTAAATCGTTTTTCGTAGTCAGTGACACAGTGCGCAGAGGGCTTGAGTTGTTAAGAAAGTTGCATCGAGCTAACGAATTTCAGGATTTTTTTTAAAGTAATTTTAGAATGTTGTAACATTTTCCAATGAGTGTCTGAGGCGTAGGACAACTAAATTTTGTTTAAAGAGTAAATTACTTCCGGTGTCTAGAAACCTACGAAAAACCCAAAGACGTAGTAGCTAAAGCCTCGCTCGCACATTTGAGGCCCCGCCGATTCTCATTTCGACGTCTCTCTATGTATTTTTTTATGTTCCTCGCTTTTAAATCCACCGAAGGCAATGGGAGGAAATGAGATGATGAAGAAGCGACGAAGCGAGGTACGGGGATCGAGAGAAGCAAAGTACGGTCCAGAGAGGAGCGAGGGAGTCTCTGCTCGTTCGAACCACAGTCGAACGAGTAACCCGTCGACGAGTCTCTCGTTACCTCGTGGCTTCTGCCTGTCTCGTCAGTGAACAAAAGAGCCGACGGTTCTGCACGCGGCTTCTGGCTGTTGTTGCGCGAATCTTTACAGACATCGCGCGCGCCCGCGAGATACCGGGCGAATGTTTTCAACGCGATGAGTTCACCGCGACGAAGCACACATATATACACATTGTATTATATTATTATCCGGTATGTACGGTGTACAGTATACAAGCTGTTCGGTTATGAATAGACCGGTCTTTATCGGAGGAGGACTCTCTCACCTTCCCGTGTTGATATTGACTTCATTTGTGCATCATCATTCAGTTTGGCATATTCAATTTCGTTATTAAATCACCTTTGCCTTTATACGCCCTTAACAATGTATGTGTCTTTGCTGTATGTGTCGGGTAGAATGCGGGTGCCAGCGCCACTTTATTTTTTGTTTCTCTCCCGGAGAACATGGCGATGATGGACGATCAAATTAAAATAGAATATCGAATCGTAATTGGTTGATGATTTGTCCTCTATAAAAAAGATAATAATATGGTCCCAGTGAATTATTCGAAAAAATATTCTTGTACTCTATTTCGCCCCTGTGTCCGCAGTTTTCCCCCGTCGGTAAAAACACCCCGCGGAAAACGGTACGATCCTTCGGTGCGACACCTCGACACTGATATTGAATCGTGATCGATTGATGGTTTGTCCTCTATAAAAAAATAATAATAATGTTGTCCCAGTGAATTTTTCGAAAAAATATTATTGCACCCTATTTTGCCGCTGTGTCCGCAGTGTACGGCGTTTCACATCATCCTCGATCGGTTTTCCCCCGTCGGTAAAAACACCCCGCGGAAACGGTACGATCCTTCGGTGCGATCCCTCGACACGGAAACACTCCGTCGAACCCGCCGACGAACTCTACGAATCGATAAATGATCAGGTTTCCTAGTAACCGAGAGTCCTCTATGTACGTAGGTGGATTCAACATTGTCCATCTTCCTCTCCGTGTTTTTATCATGCTCGAGAAAGCCTCAGCGTGGATACTTTTTTTCGTTACAGACCTCTTCAACTCCTCGCGCCCGGAACGTTAGCCTTTCGCGCTATGCGCTGTAACGTCCAGCGCAGAAGAAAGGTATCGAAGAAATCCAACGAAGATCCGTCGCTGTAAACGGTCATTCTCAATTCGATCCTGAACACTCAGGTGTCTTCGTGGATGTTCTTAGAAGTCCCTCGTGTATTCCACCTGACTCCGAGAGACTCCTCGCTCGGGAGATCTTTCTCGACGAGAAAAAAAATCCCTCCTTCTTGTTCTTTCACTCGTACACAAACGCGGATGTCCGTGAGAGCGATTACGCGCATCTTATACATACTTAGAGACTGACTCTCGTCGTTGCCGTCGACCTGGCGGGATCGCACGCGC
Source organism: Ichneumoninae sp. B BG-2022a (assembly GCA_030522725.1). Classification (NCBI taxonomy): domain Eukaryota; kingdom Metazoa; phylum Arthropoda; class Insecta; order Hymenoptera; family Ichneumonidae; species Ichneumoninae sp. B BG-2022a. Next base: position 7,905 of record JAPYZD010002778.1, read on the forward strand.
TCTCCGGCCACGGTTCCAGTTTCTTCCGCAAAGATAAGACGATGATGTTTACAACTGAGAAAACAAGAATGCCTAAGAGCCCCGCGGGTAGGGCGATAGCGGAGATTAATCCATTACCGCGCGTTCCCACTGCGAGAGTCTTTCAGTCTTCGTTGGCGCCCTGATGGTGTGGTCGCACTGTAACGAGATGCTGGAAATTTTTACGGGCTTCGCCAAGACCCTAGAAGAAATTTTAGAGCATTAAATCGGGGCCTGATAAGGTCCTGAAAAAGCCTTGTTAGGGCCTCATTAACTCCTGATGTAACGCTATACAATTTCTACAGTGGGTGGGAGGGTTAAATCATTTTTTTAACCCTGGAAGACAACATATATTTTTTTGTATATTTCATCGTATACCTTCCTCGGGTTTTTACGTAACCTGTCCCTTTCCCCCCTATCACTCCCTACCCGCACTTCACTAAGCAAACTGCGGAAAACCCGTGTCGGTACAGACGGTCCTATATTTTTCTGATTCCTTGATGTTTTAACATCAAGAACTCAGAAAAACTGGCCTGCCATTCAACATTCGATTTGCAAGCCGGTGTGGGGCTAAGCGGTCAGCCATCCATCTACTGGACGCAAGCAAAGCTGCTTGACTCGGGAGACCGCCGAAGCCACACACCGACTGCGCACCTAACGCTGTCGGTAGAAGACAACATATATTTTCTTACGTTGAAAATCATCTTCAGCGAGACTTTCAAGTAAAAAAAGCCCTCGAGAATCGTTACGGTTAAAATCTCCCCAGGCGAGACATCGCGTCAAGATATTCGGCGTGATATCAAATCCGATTCATGGACAGCTAAAACGATTAAATTACACTCGATCTTTTTGTTTTGACGTACGCAGCGAGATAAGTCAACACTCATCTTGACACAACGGCTCAATTTTTTTTGTTTCTTTTTCTAACCGGCCAGGTTAGTGTTAGCTCCAGTCTTCTGTGTGTCGAGGTGCCATGCCGATTTGCAAAATCGTCCAACAATTACGGGCTCTGGAGGAGCCGAGAGCTCCGGTCCAGCGAGCAATAAATTTCACAGAGGGGTCATTAAGAGCGAATAACGAGGTCGATGTTGTGTGCTTTGGGCGGCTGCGGTTGCAGTCCGAACGAGCCTGAGAAGACGAGGGGGATCCCGAAGCGGTTTTAACGTCGGAAATAACGATTTCGTGTAGTCACCCCGTCCGAGGGTTCTGCGTCATGTTCTCAGAGTTCCCAAAATATCAGAGAGGGAGGAGGACCTCTCCTCGTCGCGGTATCGCGGGTAGTATGAGATATTGCGGGTAAACAGAAACCCCCGCGAATTTATCGAGATCGGCTGATATCGCCAGCGAAAAAAACCAAAAAACAAAAAAAACAGGCTAGAGAAAAAAGATCACGATCGCGATAATCGAAACAGCTGAAACACCAGCTGATTGACTCAGCGTCAGAATTTATTACGCCACACATAAAAATCGTTCTATATCTATATGGAATGTAAATTAGTCCTGCTCGATGGGTGTCAAGTTAGCCGCCGCGTTCGGCAAGGCCCTTAGGATGTAATTTTGAAGTAACTTTCTCGCATGGAAAGTGCCTTCGCGTTATACATTCACTGAAAAAGAAAGATAAAAAAGGATATAGATACGCGTCGTTGAAATGTGTGAAGAATGAAGAGATTAATAATGAAGAGGCTCTCCCGGCTCGATGGAAGGAACGTGGAGAAACGATAGAGGGAACGAAAGAATCAATATTATACACGGCGATTGCTGATCGTACGTGCCACTTTGTGCACTCCGTGTATGTACTTCTTGTACCATTACTATCGAGGCACTTTCAGGAACACGCACTCTCGCGCGATGATTTCGCGCCGCTAGCCCGAGCCTCTCTATGTAATTAATAGATTCGAAGATAATTGAATCGGTCGTGAGCGCACTCTGCTTCGCGCGCGCGTGCCTGGCAAACAGACTTAAAGGTCATTTTAGAAAGCCCGGTATTATATTATACCTCACGAGTATGTATTTATATGAGCATTAATACAGGTGTATTTTGTTAGTCTCACTGTTACGGAGCTCGGATTACTATACGCGAATCCGCGCGGAAAATTTACTCGAGCCCCTGAACGGCTCGATTAAACATTAACGAATTTCTATCGTACCTTCGGATGGTCGATATCCTCAGTACGAAAATTTAAAAAAATGCTCACTAATTATTTCCGATTTGATTTTCTTTTTTTAATTCGAAAATGCATCACTTTGTTAATTAATATTGCAAAAATGTTTAACGGTGTAAAATCCATAACAACCGCTTCGCGACCCTCGATCAGTACGTTATCGACACTAAAAAATAAAACAAATCCGAAATCTCTCACGGTATTCTCGGAAATTCTCGTTCGCCCGCTAATTGGACAGTTTGATAATAATTACCCTAATTTGTTACGTTCCTCCTCGAGTCTCTCCCTATCTGCCCGATGAAAAAAAAGAACTGTACCTATTTTCAGCGGAGGGAAAAGAGTGACTTAAAAAATCAAGCGGATCGTACTATACGCGCGGATTCCACGCCCACGCTCGGTCGATTCGTATCGCGCGTACGGATGCACGTGTAATATGTTATGGTATATATACGGTGTGTATGTGTATACATATATATGTAAATATACATATACATATATATCGAAAGAGGCTCACCACAGCGAGAATTAACATTCCGAGCGTGGAGGTTGGCAGTTCGTTGGGAAGTTAATGACCGCGGTGACACGGTACTAATATGTCGCCGGGCCAAGCCTGGCCAAGCGGTGTCTTTGAGGCCTTTCGCGTTATAAATTAATCTATTAGCGGGCGCGGGGACGCCGGATCCTGTAGCAGCGCCACCGGCAGAAGCAACATCTCGCCGAGAGAGAAACTTCGACTCAGCGAAAGATCACACACACGTACGCGTACACATACGCAGAGCCACAACACACAAATACGTGGAAAGTCGACGAGCGAGTCAGGCGAGCGAGGGACAGCCGTACTTTGCCGTAATCTCCAATTAGGCCGAAATTGATTAGCCCGGATTAATGCGGGCGAGAGAGCATCGGGGAGTCTCTTCTCCGTATATACCTTTCTCGTTCGCGTCAGGTGCGCTTGTGGATTATCTTCGACGAGTTTCTTCAACGGTAAAAAAATAAAATAAAACGTCACGATGATTATAATCTTACAGTATGCTGGCTTGTATTTTTTTTTACTTTGTATTTATCGAACGGAATAATATCCGCGAGTAAACGGTATTCAGACATGTTTCAGATTTCATTTCAAAACGGGGCGAACTTGCCCAGCTACGTTAACTATTGCTACTTTACAATAATTTTTTTTCCTGATTTCTCGTCCCGATATCTCGATGGTATTTGTATAAATCTATATTATTATTGATATAGATGAATCCTCATACTCGACTCGATCGCGCACGGGCCACCGCGGTCACCGTCGCTTCCGATCCTGTTTGTGTGTTCTCTGTATGATATTTTAATTAATGTTAATCGAGTCGGCACACTGCATGGCCGTCGTGACTGGCTCCCGAGGATAATTATCGGCGTTGCGTTTTAAACCGCGTCTCGAGAAGGATCGGTCGAAAGTCAGCGGCATGCGAGCAGATGATCAGGAGTAGCGTAATATAATACAGCGTGCACGTCCAAAGGTAGAGGAGGATACTGCGGCTGCGAGGAGACCCCGGGCTCTTCGGGATCCTCGCTTTGATATCTCTCCTACGTTATTTTAGCGCAGGCGAGGGAAGTCCTGTTCCCCTTCGGGCTAACCGCTTCTGTTGCCGTCCGGAGACTTTTATAATGCACTCTCTCCGTCTCTCCTCCGTTCGAGCTTCGGCTGCAGCTTCTGAATGCACCGTCGCTCGGTTATATACGCGCGTGAGCCTACCGTCCCGCGGGCGATACAACTCGCGATCTTAATTGCCGCGAATTAGTCAGGAGCCTGACTAATGACGTCGGCTTATGCTCATACAGAGGATGAGAGAGGCCAGGGAGAGAGGAGCAAAAGCTCTCTCTAGCGCGCTCTTACATGCGCGCGCACGCTCGGGAACCGGCCGATTTGTCGCCGTGAGGCTTCCACGAAGCCCACTGTGAAATGCCTCGTGCTTGATACACGTATATACTATCGGCCATTCTGACTCCTCGCGCGTTCCACCTACGGCGACTCGGCGCCGAGTCGCATTGACAAATAGCCGATCGTATGTTTTGTTATGAAAAAAAAAATATAAGACGTTGCATTGAGTATGATTATGATGATGATGATTGTTCCGAAGGGGGTAATCGAAATTCGCCGACTTCCGAGACACGCGGAAATTACTTCCGAGGCGGATTCCTCGAGATTTGATAAACCGTTTGCCCCTTGCTGTGGACCATGGAATTTAGATATCCGGACATTCGCCGAAAATACGTCACTTCGGGTTTGAAAATCCCACTTTTCCACCCTAAGTGGGGTCATACCTGAGATACGTCACTTCCAATTTGAAAATCTTATTTTTCGACCAGGCATAACGTATTTCCGGTATGTCATTACTTCCGGTAAAAAATTAGATCTTTACATCGTGCCGTGTGCACAAAAAATGAATACATGTAAATAAATATGAATAAATGTCAATAAATATAAATACTGTAGAACCTCGTTTATCCCAGCTAATGTGGGGAGAGTGTACGTCGGATAAGTGAAATCTCGTATAACATGGATAACATACTCAACTCGAACGTATACTAATATTATAGGGGACTGCGGGGCAAAATGGGGCAACGGGGCAAAACGGGGTTTTTGGGCAAAACTAAATTTTCCAATAATTTTTGGATCGGACAAGGTGGCAAAACTCGGCGGAAAAGCCTGATGTATTCGATAGGGCGAATTCGGGCATTCAAAAATTATTGGAAAATGACGTTTTGCCCAAAAACCCCGTTTTGCCCCGTTTCCCCGCTCTACCCTATATTGTATATATTGCACTATTATGGGGTTAGGTGCTTTGGATAACGCGGAGGCTCAGTTAATCGAAGGTCGGATGAGCGAGGTTCTACTGTACATGTAAATAAATACAAATTAATGTAAAAAAATGTAAATACATATAAATAATATCTGATTGCTAATCGCGATGTATTTTTGGTTACAGGTCGAAGCCCACGTCCTTCGTCGGCCGTCCTCTGTACGGGCGAGGAAGATACCGTTCATCCACTACGAGGTTGTACTTACGTTTCATACCAATACACGCAAAGCGTATGGACTTTCAAGTCCGCGGCGCGTCAGGTGAGCCAAGGCGCCCGGAGCGCCGCTGATCACTTTGACCTACGACCCCATCAATCATCGCCAAATCATACACCACTTATCTCTCTCTTTTCCTCCCCGCTCTCTCTATCTCTCTTTTTATTTCTCCCGCTTCCTCTATCGTTCCACAGCCTCTCGTTGTACACGCAACTGGCGCACGTTCACGTAATACGTAACAGGTATAAGGGCACACTCTATACCGCCTCCTCCACCTTTTGCCTGCCCCGCTGTGGCGATCTTCTTGTTATTCTTCTTCCACCATCGTCTCTCTCTTTCTCTCTCACTCGCTTCCTCTCTTCTTGCACCGTACTCGATGGTTTCGTTCGTTGAAGCCTTTCGCGCTCGCCAGCCTCAGCCTTCTCTCAGCAACGGTTTTTCTTCTCGTCTTTTTTGCTTCGTTTTTTTTATTATTCCCTCGTCGTATTCTTAAACTCCCTCGCATACTTTACGGAAGGAATCTCATGCCCGACGGGTAATTGCAGCTATAGCGAGAGCGAAAATATACGCCTGATAGTCCTGCGGCCGGGGCGAGCGGGGGATGAGGCACAGTGCCGATGTTTCTCTTCGTTTCGCGGAGAGAAACGGGTGGCCCGATTCAAGAATCTTCGCTCAATGAAAGCTTCCACACGACGGGTAATACCCCGTGCCAGAAGCCTCACTCGAGCGAGAAAGAGACGATCGCTGAGCAGCACGAGGATGCACTCTCGAAGGAAGAACGAACCGATCGCGACCGGAGTTGTGGATCACGAAAGGATTGTGAGCTATGAGGCAGGCACTCCCACAATTCATGAACCGGGAACCAGGTCGGGTCGAGAGAGCGAGAGAGACGGCCGACGATAAATTCAACGATCGATTTACGATCGGTTTTTTTTTTCTCGACATACTCGAGGGAGATTGGAATAGATAAAGGTTAGTTAAAAATGAGATAATTCGTGGGGAGTGGATACACGTCGAAGTAGAATTTCCATGGGTGGAAGCGATCGCTCGTTTTACGGGTATATTCAATTTTTTTTTTCACAATTTCCTCCTCTAATCACGAATCCGTCAGTTATGTTATCGCCCCACTTGGTAATTTTATTGATAGGAGAAATCAAGCAAAAAAAGAAAGACATTTTTTTCGATTATTTGAAAGAATACTTGAGGTTTGAATTTTTGGAATCGATGATTCTTTTTTTTTTTTTGCTCAAAATTATCTATCTTATCTATCTAAATAAATTCAACGATCGATTTACGATCGATTTTTTATTCTCGACATACTCGAGAGAGATTGGAATGGGTAAAGGTTAGTTAAAAATGAGATAATTCATGGGGAGGGGATACACGTCGAAGTAGATCTTCCATGGGTGGAAGCGATCGCTCGTTTTACGGCTATATTCAATTCCTTTTCTCAATTTCCTCCTCTAATCACGAATCCGTCGGTTATATTATCGCCCCACTTGGTATTTTATTGACAGGAGAAATCAAGCAAAAAAAAGAAAGACATTTTTTTCGATTATTTGAAAGAATCCTTGAGGTTTGAATTTTTGGAATCGATGATTCTTTTTTTTTACTCCCGACTGCCCGCTAGGGCAAAAAGACGGGAGTTATGCGTTTCACTGCGATCCACCGGCTCGGCACGTTTCGCAAGTGCCTACAAACGT